>CATKWD010000184.1:0-37393 GCA_949825005.1 Gasteruption jaculator
CAATAAATATATATATATATATATATATATATATATATATATATATATATATATATATATATATATACAGGGTGTTTGGTATAAGATCATGAAGCCGAAAGGTGGTGGTAGAGGGTGAAAATTGGAGACGAAAAGTCAAATACCACTTTTCGAAATTCGGAATAATTACCGAGTTATTAATTATAACTTCTGACCAATCAGAATGTTCCATTAGAAATTGGTGGTCGTGATAAAAGCAAACTCGAACCTACTTGTCGTCGGAAAGAAGGTAGTAGTAATAATAGTAACAAAAGAAGTAAAACGGTGACACTAACACATTGAAGATCTTGCTTCTGTTGTTACCACTAACACACTACTACGATTATGATATGATATCGTTGGAAACAAAACATGTACAGGGTGTAATAGCAGTAGTAATAACGTGAGAAATTAAATGACAAAAATCAAATTTTCAAATTTTTAACCCTTTTCGGCCCAAGTGAACTGATTTCTGGCGTTGGCTTTAACTGTTCACTACATTTGAAAAAGTAATAATTAGCTATTCAAATGGCCATATTTTATGTTTTCGAGGTCGCTCTATTGACTGTCGCTAAGAACTTTTGGAAAAAAATTTAACCTCTATTTTTCAAAGAAAGTTGAAAAAAATATTGATTTTTCATTCCTTTTTTTCTCTTTATTCATACACTACTCTTAGAAATTAAGGGATATTAAAAAATTTCAAATTTTTGGGTCATTCTCAACAAGCGATAACTCAGAGAATCATGACCGTATAATAAATTTTAAAAAGGAAATTGTAGCCTTAAGTCTCTAGTTTTTGAAGCTGAGCAGTAAATTTTTTTATTATGAGCGGTTCGCGAGTGCTCATAAAAAAACCAACGGAAAAAAATTGTATCAAACATTTTTTTTTATCAACAAAACGATCTACAGTCTTCAAAAAATTTCTGTTGATTTCGCCACCACCAAGCTTTTTTAGAGAATCTAATTCTCTTTAATTTGACACCTTGTTGAGCTCCATACGATAATTTATGCGGAATTATCGTTGATCAAAACAAAAAAGTCATTTTTGACTTTGATGATCGATAACTCCGAAAATAATCATCGTGCAAAGCATAGACGTAGGGTTTTGAAAACTGCAAAACATCCTTTGTAAGAGGTCATTAATGTTTTTTGATGAAAACATTTTTTTATGTGACAACGTTATCTAAAAAAAGATAAAAAAATTAAAAATGAAAGGATATTTGGATATTTTAGTATAACTTTGGATATAATGGATAAACGACGGATATTATCGGTAATTTTTTAACCTCAAAGTGCCAAAGCGCTAAGATTCTTTTTTCTTATAATTAATGCCCCGAATGTTTAAATTTATCGTTTTTGCCGAAAATCACCATACCGAACAAATTTTCAATTTTTATTCACTTTTCCAACTTTGAAATGATCTTTTCAGCAATAATGCGTATTTCCTGTATTCAAAGACATCAATTATCGAGAAAAAATTTTAAAAAATTTATTTTAAAATTTTTTTTCAAATATTTTTTTTAGAACTGGTAAAAAAATCAATCGATTTTTTTCGACGAGAGAAAGGCACTGAGAACAGGTTAAAAAAAATTTTTAATAAAAAATTTTTTTTTAAATGTAAAAAACATCGAAACTTTTTTTTCTTGATAATTGATGTCTTTGAATAAAGAAAATACGCATTTATTATTACCGAAAAGATAATTTTAAAGTTGAAAAAGTGAATAGACATTGTTGTTCATTATGGTGATTTTCGGCAAAAACGATAAATTTAACCATTCGGGGCGCTAAGAAAAAAAAATCGTAGCACTTTGAAACTCGGGGGTTTTATTTGAGATTAAAAAATTACCGACAATATCCTTCGTCTATCCATTATATCCAAAGTTATACTAGAATATCCAAATATCCTTTTATTTTTAATCTTTTACCACTTTTTCAGATAACGTCACCACAAAAAAAAGTTTTCATCAAAAAACATTAATGACGTCTTAGAAAGGATGTTTTGCAGTTTTCAAAACGCTACGTCTATTCTTTGCACGATGAATATTTTCGGAGTTATCTATCATAAAAGTCAAAAATGACTTTTTTGCTTTGATCAACGATAACTCCGCACAAAATTATCGTATGGAGCTCAGCAAGGTGTCATATTAAAGAGAATTAAATTCTTTGAAAAATCTTGGTGGTGGCGTAATCAATAAACATTTTTTGAAGACCGTAGATCGTTTTGAAGATGACAAAAAATTTGGAAAATTTTTTTCCGTTGGTTTTTCACGATAACTCGTGAACCGCTCATATTAAAAAAATTCACTGCTCAGATTCAAAAGCTAGAGACTTAGGGCTACAATTTCCTTTTTTAAAATTTATTATACGACCATTATTCTCTGAGTTATCCTTTGTTGAAAATCACCAAAAAATTTGAAATTGTTTTAAGGTAGTTGTTGCCCAACATTAGTCAAAACAAAACTTAAAACTATAGATTTTTTCTGCATTAAAAATCCATATATTAAAAAAGATGAATTTTAGTTATTATATTATATTACACAATAAAAAAATAAGTACTTTTAACAAGAATTATACTCTCATATGATTCGGGTAGTCAAAACTGAGAAGAAAACGTTGCAACGTCGCGGTGCTACCATAGTACTATTTATGTGTATGTGACTTTACGCGCGCTATTGCATAACCTCAAAAAAGTCTTCGACTACAGTAACACGACATAAAGGATAATTTATTAAGAAAAACGAATTGTTACGGAGACAAAAAGTGAGAGAAGTTCAGACTAATCGATGGAAAATAGATGAAAAACAAAATAATTCAAATGTATGTGTTGGAAGACGAATTGTTGACATATCAATTTTGGGAAAAATTTAAGATGTACCGCCTGTCAAATGACTTCGTCTCTTGATAAAATTGTGAGTAAAACGAAGATTCATTATTATTATTTTCTTAATTGTACATAATTGCTAAACGTATTTAATACAATTTTATTAAGTAATGATATTCTATTCCTTCAATCGCTTCTGTAATCTAATCACTCCTCAATGAATTTGAATGTAGCGGCAAAAGGCGACGTTGCCACATCGATCGAGCTTCTCATAGTCATCGTGAAAAATGATAAAACGAAAACATTTAGGATAATATTACTCCGTAAGTAGATGGTAAAAAATTTCAAAAAAAATCCATGTGTTTTATTATAGTTTACACTCATTTTGTGTTCATTTTCAACTATTTGTCAATACTCGTTCTATTACTATAACCGAAGAAAGATATTTTTCACGCGCCTTCGCCATTACTACAACGTCAAAGTATAGTAAAAATTGTGAACTTTGATTGACGATATCACAAAAACGAGATGGTCAATTGGTCCAAGATTTTGCATACATATTCGTTGGTACCCATATTAATTTTGTACAAAATTTCAAGCAATTTTCAATACTTTCGATTTAGGAAACAACTACCTTAATATCCCTTATTTTTTGTGAGTAATGTCTTTTTCAAAGGGAAAGCAATTTTCTATCACTACAAAACTTATCAGAAAAGTGATTCCGATACCCTAGGAATGAAATCCAGCCTCGAAATATTATTTTTTCAACATGGCAGTTTCACAGCGGCTGCAGAAAGAATCAATTTTTTGCGATTCATAATTTGTCTTGTTAACCCACTAACGCCCGAAAGGCCACTCTGCAGACCACTACTTTTGAGCTTACTGTACGGATACTATTCGATTAAAAAAAAATATGGTTTTTTTAATGTTTTTTCAGATGGTGTCATTGAAAATTTGAAAAAAAGATTTAGTACTCTACAATGGAGTTGAAAGGTAAAAAACGTTGAAAAAATAAAAAAAAATTTTTTCAATTGAATTTTCGACAACTTGCCGGTATGGAATTATCTTGAAACCAGTGTAGATGGGGGACGCGATGTCTGAACTTTAAAAATATGTATTGACAAATGTTTTTCCCTCACCTGGATGATCTAAGATGGCGTCCAAAGTGAAAAATTTTACTCAATATCTGTCGGACGCTTTAACCAACAAACTATTAATTTTTCGAAAAAAATGTTAGGAATAAAAAGTGCTTAGATATTGTCAAGTAATACCCCAGAATTTTTTCAGATTTTTAGACGCATTTAAAAAATTTTTTTAACACAATTTTCATAAATTTAAGAAAATTTACAGAAAATTCTACAAAAATTCTAGTGTATTCCTTTGATAATTCTAAGCTTTTTTTATAATTGTTAATTTTTTCTCAAAGTTGATACTTTTTGAGTAAAAAAGTCTTCCGCATTCGATACGTGTAAATTGTTCTGCCTATTTAGATTTTTGTACTCAAAAACTATCAACTTTCAGAAAAAATTGACAAGTATAAAGAAAAGCTTAGAATTCTCCAAGGAACACACTAGAATTTTTTTAGAATTTTCTGTGAATTTTTTTATATTTATAAAAATTTTGTGTTACATTTCTTTAAATGCATCTTAAAAATCTGAAAAAATTCTGGGATATTCTATGATAATATCTCAGTACTTTGAATTCTTAACATTTTTATCGAATAATTAATAGTTTGTTAGTTAAAGCATCCGACAGATATTGAGTTAAAATTGTTCACTTTGGACGCCATTTTGGATCACCCAGGTGAGGGAAAAATTTTTTCCATGATTTATATGCGATGTATTACTTTAAGGGGCAGTTTACGGTATTTAGGGGCGGTTGCGTAAAAAATCTCTTCGTCATAACGGATAAATTTTCCCTTAAAAAATAATTTTTAATCACTTCCATTAAAAAATATTAATAAATACTGAGTTATATTGAATAATTCACTTCTGGGGGTGACTTTTATCACCCCTTTTATATTACTATATTACAAACAATTTTATAAAATGATTGTTTTTGATATAAATTACATTCTGTTTCCACGTGTAACAAATCTCAAGAAAAAAAATTTGTTTCATCATTTACATGCGATGTATTACTTTAAGGGTTGTTTACGGTATTTGGGGGGCGGTTGCGTAAAAAATTCTGAAACACGACAACTGAAATATTCGATAGAGTAAATGGAAATGCTTTTCTTTATTTTTTTCAGTTCATACCCTGGTTTTAATGAAGAAAAGATGCATAAAAATCTAGTTTTCTTTAAATATAAAATAAGGGTTGAAACCCCTTGGGTCATAAACACACCTAATATCTTCGTCTTCTTATGACAAATAGTTTTCACTTTGTTTCATTAAAATATATTAATTAGAAGCCGAGATATGATAAAAAAACGATTTTCGGATAAAACTTTAGGGATGGTTTTCACCCCTTTAAAGTGGATGACCGCACATAAAAAAAATACGTGTCTCTTATTTTTTCGAGTATTACAACATATCCAAACATTATTGAAATCGGTGAGGTCGGGTTGGAAACCCTTCCTTGATAGTTTGGGTTTTAAGAGCTTTTTTCCCAAACCTTAGTAAAATCGTCAAATTCGTCCGATTAGTCTCGCATAGGCACGCATTTGGCACTCGGCACTAAAAGGGTTAATAATAATAATAATAATTATTATTATTATAACAAAAACAATAATTCTAATAATAATGATACTAATGATAATAATGATAATAAAGGTAGTAGTATTGGTCGTGGTAATAGTAGAAATAATAACACAATTAAGAATTTGAAAGTTCGATTTTCGTCAGTTAATTTTTTACGTTATTATTACTACTATTACACCCTGTAGATATTTTTTTCCGACGATATCATATCATCGTCGTAGTAGTGTGTTAGTAGTAACAACAGAAGCAAGATCTTCAATGTGTTGGTGTCACCGTTTTACTTCTTTTGTTATTATTACTACTACTACCTTCTTTCCGACGACAAGTAGGTTCGAGTCTACTTTTGTCACGACCACCAAATTCTAATGGAACATTTTGATTGGCCAGAAGTTTTAATTAATAACTCGGTAATTATTCCGAATTTTGAAAAGAGGTATTTGACTTTTCGTCTCCAATTTTCACCCTCTACCACCACCTTTCGGCTTCATGATCTTATACCAAACACCCTGTATATATATATATATATATATATATATATATATATATATATATATATATGTACTGAAGAGGATCTGCATCATAAGATCGAAACGTATAAAAAACAACAATTTGCTACAACGGTTGAAAAAACAAACTAAGAATAATAAAGGATTATATTTTTTAATAATTTAGATCGAAAGTTTAGTCAATTTTACATAGAAAAATATGTTTTCCAGAGAGTGCTCAACTTGTTATCTTTAAGAAATACAACGCGAAAAAGTAGACGCAACGCCGCACCGCTCTGGCGCGCTACACGTCGCGCGACTCGGAGCGCCGCGCTTTTCACTTTTCACTCGTTAGGTGGCTTTCGTATCGGAATTGTTTACCTGCAAATGAACTGTTACCATGAATGCACATAAGGGCGGTGACTCTGTCGTATTTACTTTAGGAATTTTACAATATTCATTTCAACGGCGTCAAACTTTGATTTGATTGTATTCTTCGTGTATTCGAAGATTGAATCATCTGTGATTATCTGTTTAATCATTTCTTCGGTTTATTGTGGCAACTACAATGGATGCAGCGTGAAAATTGAATTGCATAAATCCTTTGAATAAAAGTAAGCATCCTTCATCGAAAGATTTGTTTGACTTTCCAATAACTTTAAGAAATTCATATCCCCTCGTCCCAGAGAAAGCAAAAATCTGTTCCAGCTGTCGACGGCAAATTTAGAAACTGAAAAAGGATTTACCTCCTTTTGATGCAAAAAAAAAGCTAAAATAGAGTGTAACGACGAATATCACAATGCAGGTGTAGCAGTTCTCGATCAAATAAAAAAAATGTTCAGATTCTATAACTAAACAAGATAGAATTCAATTACTTACTCTTGCCCCTGAGTTTTGGTCTCGTAAGGACTTAATTAGAGAGTTCGGTTGCAGTGAATGGGAAGCTCGAGAAGCGGAAGAGTTAGTCGCTAAAAGCGGAATTTTCTCAATACCTGATAAGAAACGTAGCAAACTACTTCTAGCTGAATCTGTAAATTTAGTAAAAAGTTTTTATGAAAGTGATGATATAAGTCGAATTAGGCCAGGTTTAAAAGACTGCTTATCTGTTAAGCAGGACAACGGTGAAAGAAAACATGTTCAAAAAAGATTACTGCTTGGTGATTTAAATGAAATTTATTGTTTATTTAAAAAAGAACATGAACATGTTAAAATTGGCTTTACTAAATTCACACAATTGAGACCAACGCATTGTGTTCTAGCTGGAAGTAGTGGTACACATAATGTATGCATGTGTGTACATCACGAAAACGTCAAGCTTATGCTAGATGCTATTGATCTAGAGAGTTTAACAAAAAATACTGAATTGCCTCTCAAAAACTACCATGACTGCATCAAGGCAATTGTGTGTAGTAATGCACATGATAAATGTCACTTAGGTGACTGTCTAGATTGCCCCAATATGTTTATATTGCGAGAACATTTACTTGAATGTTTTAATAAAAGTAATATTTTCGAAATACAGTATGAATCATGGTTTCAAACAGACCGCTGTACAATAGCTTCGAAAACAGTAAATGTTCACGAATTTATGGACATACTGGGCGAAAAATAATAAAATTAAAAAGTCACGATTTTTTCGCAAAAAAACAATCACTTTTCGTGAATGACCTAAAAAAGAATCTCCAAGAAGGAGAATTCCTAGTGTGTTGCGATTTTGCAGAAAACTACGTGTTTGTAATACAAAATTCTACGCAATCGTTCTACTGGAATAACAACCAAGCCTCTGTTTTTACAATTGCGGTCTATTACAAAGAAGATAATAAGCTTAAACATGTAAGCATGGCTGTTATTTCCGATAACTTAAACCATGATACTGTTTCGGTTTATGAGTATCAAAAACTTATAATATCAGATCTGAAATCTAATTTCACAGTTAAAAAAATCTATTATTTAACAGATGGAGCAGGTCAGCACTTTAAAAATAAAAGTAATTTCCAAAATCTTCTTTTCCATGAGAGAGATTTTGGAATTCCAGTTGAATGGCATTTTTATGCCACTGCACACGGCAAAGGTGCATGTGATGGCATAGGCGCGAATTTAAAAAGAGATGCAAAACGAGCTAGTCTACAGCTTTCTTCGAATAATCGAATTCTAACGCCAGAAGAGCTCTACAACTGGGCTAAAAGTTATTGCAAAGAAACGAAAGTTTTTTATAGCAGTAAAGAGTTTTATGAAAAGACTGCTCTAGAACTAAAACCAAGGTTAGATGAGGTAAATCTATACAAGGAACTTTACAATTTCATGCTATAATTCCAATAGATCAAAGTAAATTGATGCTGAAGAAAACATCTTTAAGTCCTGAGTATCAAAACTTTCCGAAACAAACTGTTAGACAGAGCAAAGAAAAAATACCGGTAGCTGTACTAAAAGCGTCAACTAACACAAAGGAAAAATCAAATGCAAAGTCGAAGACACTGAAAAAAAGCAATCCCACGTCAAAAGCTAGGAAAACAAAAAAAAGCAAATAAAGTATGAAAATTTATAAAATGATTACTTTGATAAATTTAAATTGGTAAAAATCGAATGGTTAACAGGTAACTAGGCAGATCAGGCCCACGCGCCGTAATGCACGCCGGACCGCCGAGCGGGGCGGCGTTGCGTCTACTTTTACGCGTTATATTTCTTAAAGATAATAAGTTGAGCACTCTCTGGAAAACATATTTTTCTGTGTAAAATTTAATCAGCTTTCGATCTAAATCATTAAACAAATATTAAAAATATACTTTTCGAGATATAAGACGTTTTATAGTTTTTCAATGTGATAATGAAAAATTTTGGAAAACTGCCTACACCGTTGAAAAGCTGAGGAAAAAATACATCGAAAACGATTATTAAAGAATATTTTAGTTACATTATAGTAGCGCTAACACGAGTTAGAATTAGCATGATTTGGAGCTCGCGCGCCGCGCTGGGAGAGTTGACGCGAAACGCCTGTTACGTCCCTGACGTAACTTATTTTAAAATGCCGCTAACTTTGAATTAAATTGAAAACTGGGATAGGTTTAATGAAATAAGTAAAATGTCTACTATTTTCCAGGCAAAAATATATGATTTTATTTAAACTATTGGTATTGAGAGTCGTCTGATGTTGTCTCTAATAAGTTCCAAAGGAGAGTGACTTAAATCTAAAGTTCAAAAAGCGAGATCCTCTAACCAATCCCCACTTCTGTGTTTTAGAAATAAAGGAATATACAGGGTGTCCGGCATAAGGTGTCGATGCCGAAAGGTGGTGATAGGAGGTGAAAAATGGAGACAAAAAGTCCAATACCATTTTTCAAAATTCGGATTAATTACCGAATTATTAATTAAAACGTTCGACCAATCAGAACGCCGAAGAGGCGGTACAAAAATTTTAGACCCGGCCTTACTTGCCGACGTGAAGTCAAACAATAATAAGTAGTAAAAATAAAAATAAAAGAAGTAAGACGGTACGTCAAAACATTCTAAATCTGACATCTGTTATTGTTTTTATTTCTACCACTACACACTACAAGGTCTGTAATGTATTGTCGTTGGACAATAAAGTAGTAGTAGTAGTTATTACTAAACTTTGAAAAAAGAAATAATACATAAGAAAGAAAATGGCTAAAATCAAAAGCTTCAAATTCTTATTTGTATTATTTTTTCTATTCTTACCACTACCACTACCGCTATTGTTATGGTTATTTTTAATAATATTATTACTATTATTATTATTATCTTTATCACTATTATTATTATTATTATTATTATTATTACCATTATCATTATTATTGTCATTGTCATCGTCATCACCATCATCATTATTATCATTGACTATTATCATTATCATTATCATTGTTATTGTCCTTGTCATCGTCATCGCCATCATCATTAACCCTCAGCGGGTACTCTGGGTCTGACAGACCCGAGCGCAAAATCGTATATGTGAATATCTCGGAGGGGCGCAAGGGAGAGGGATTCGTTATAGCGGGGAAAAATCCTTTTTTGTGTGCCAAATCGAGGGAGCACTCGTGCCATTCCAGTGCGACGTCACCTACGGAGCTAGGAGCATTGAAAAATTCGATTCGGGTCTCCTGGACCCAGAGTACCCATAGTGTCAGAAAGTAAGTTTTATGAAAAAATTATAATTATTTAGAATTTATATTTAAATTACTTAATAATGTAAAAATATATGTTTTAATGTATAGTGCCCGTGAAAAAAATTTTTTAATAGCTTAGTTTTTTTTTAAGGCAGAAATGGAGACGCGGTCTCGCACGTGGTCCGTCGCTGAGTTGGCAGCAATCGAGAACCGTAACGAGGAGGAAGTTTACGAAAATGATGCTTCTTCTGGGGAAAAAGAAGATCGAACATAGATCTAAAATTTGACCTGCTTGTTCAACTACCGATATGTAAAAAATAATTACAATGTTATAATGATAATAGTTTTCAGATAATAAATACTTTTCAAATAATATATCTCGATTTTTATCTTTCTTTACCATTGCAACTCTATATTTATATATATATATATTTTTTAATATTATATACATATGTATATATATATGTATGCATGTATTGTGACGTGGTATTTCGCGAGGCTCGGGCAACCTCACCACGTGCACTTTAATTGCTCTGTTGGGCGCCAGCCAGGATTCGCCTGGCGGTGTTGGGTGCTGAAAATCTTTAAAAACGGGGAATCAGGAAAAAGAAAACTCCCGAACTCGATAAATAATAAATGACAAAACCGGATCGGCCGGGCTATATTTAATAACAATTTGAACCGAGCATACAAACGAATTTACTAGTCCGCCAACATAGCCGTTAGTTCAAAAATGCAAGATGTCGGCCGGGATACATCCGGACCGCACTCTCTCACTCTCTCTCTCTCGTTCACTCTCGCACTCACACTCTTCAACAATAAAATTTCGAGAATCACAATTCAGTTACTCGGACTTATCATTTAGGACCTTCCGGAGAAGCCGGACGGTTTCCCCTGGGCACGTTACCGCGAGCCGGAATCCCGGATTCCGGGCAAGCCACGTGGAAGAGAGTCGGTTACTCTCCTCCCGGAATCGTTCAAATTCGACCGGGCGACCGGGACGCAGTCGTACTAACCGGTACGGTTCGAAAACGTACGATCAAATGACACAAAACGAAAAGTCGGAGACGCCGGTAAGCGTCACTCACCCCTTTACAATAACGAAGGAACCTCGCTCGTTCCTTATCTGATTCGACGGGGATCGTTGGTCCTTAAAATGGCGCCAGGCGGTGGCCAGGGAGGCGGCGGTCTTGCCTCACCGATGTCCAGCACAGGAATCTCGATTTCGTCGTCTTCTTCCCGAGATCTACCGGTAGTCCGGCTGGAGGGGGATAACGATCCGTATCGCAGCGCTGAAATCGTTCGTTGCCTCTGCGTTGTGCTGCCCTCGGTACTACGGGCGATCTCCTTATCATGCGGGAAGATACGAAATCTGGATCGTTGGTAGAGTTCTTCCGGATGTCTGTCCGTGGAGGATCTCCGAACAGGAAGGTCGGAGTTCTTCTTGTCCGGGCCGGAAGCTCTTCTATCCGATTTCTTCTGATTTCGGATTACGGCAGGACGGATCCTCTTCCATCGGCGACGTTAGCAGTTCGGCGATGTTTAAATATCCCTCCTGGTTAAGATGGCGATGGTCCTAGTCGGCCTGGTGAGTCGGCGATATTTCCCCAGGCTAGTGGCGTACCGATCCTCGATCGATACCGGCACGTGCGATTGACCAGACGAAACGTTTTGTGAAAAAGAAATAAAAGAACGTAAGTCACGATTGACTGATTAGGTTATGGTGCCCAGGGGTAACGACGTGCTTCTTCGTTTACACGGGATTCTCGTTAGATTCCCGTGCTGGACATTTTCCCGGATATTCCAAAGGTTTCTTTAAGAGGACCTCCGGATAATTCTCAAAAGATTTGGATGGGGTCCGTAAAAACCCCATCACAGTATATATATCTTATTTTATGATAAGGTAGGCTAAAAAATTTTTTAAACAATTTTTTTTGCAAATTTTCTTGTGATAATGGCCGTGTATATATGAAAAATACGTTGTAAAAAATACTAACTTTCAATCGCAAAAATAAATCGCTTATCCTAATTTAATCGAAAAATGACCTACACAGCCTTAAAGTACAACAGTTAAGCTTTAAAAACCCGTTTTTAAAATTAATTTATCTTTATTTTTCATTTTTTTACAACAATTTGAAAAAAAAAATTTTTTTCGAAAGGTCTCCTTGTATTTTGTTAAATATTAACAAAACCTTTAGATTTGGAGTAAAATGGATCACGCATTCGTTTTTTAGAGATTCTGGCGATGGATTTTAAAAAAAAACGTGTCGCTACGATGATTTGGCTCCGAGTTATAAGCGATTGAAAATCGCTCGGGTCTCACAGACCCAGAGTACCCGGATCGGGACAAACAGCATAGAGTACCCGCTGAGGGTTAATATTATTAATACTATTATTATTTCGTTAATGATGATGATGATGATGATGATGATGATGATGATAATGATAATGATAATAATAACAGTAATAATATTATTAAAAATAATCATAATAATAGCGGTAGTGGTAGTGGTAAGAATAGAAAAAAATAATATTAGGAGTACAAATTAGTTCGGTCCGTTTTCAATGCATCGAAGAATGCAAAAAACGGCAAACCCTAGCAAAACAATAACAGATGTCAGAATTAGAATGTCTTGACGTACCGTCTTACTTCTTTTATTTTTATTTCTACTACTTATTATTGTTTGACGTCACGCCGGCAAGTAAGGCCGGGTCTAAAATTGTTGTACCGCCTCTTCGGTGTTCTGATTGGTCGAACGTTTTAATTAATAACTCGGTAATTAATCCGAATTTTGAAAAATGGTATGGGGCTTTTCGTCTCCATTTTTCACCACCTATCACCACCTTTCGGCATCGACACCTTATGCCGGACACCCTGTATAAGCCCCTAAGATAAGGATTCTTTGTAGAGCCTCAAAAGGGCTCAATGACTTCATCTGTTTATCGTCGTCTCATATTACAAGTGCTTGGTGACTGAGTATTGTATCTCGCTTATTTCAACTGCTCATATATTTTATTATCCTATAAATTAACTTTAGTTATTCTAAAAGAAACATTTTAAAAGTATTCCTGAGAATATATATATTCTCTTCAAACTATGTTATCTAGAATGTAGACTAAGATTTATAGTTATTCACTGTATATACATTTCGATTCTCACAAGTTCATAAACAGTCCTTTATATTATTCATTTTATGACTTCTCCTAACTTGAAAGTATTTTCAAAAGCAATATTTAATTTTCGTTATAACTGTTTACATAAACTTAGAGAATAACTTTTATTCTATGAGAAAGAAACGAGTTGCATATCATTTAAACCCATAACCTAATAAGTATGAATATATATTTATAAAGCTTATATCGTAATTCTTATTATTTATCAATTATTACAAAAGTAATAATTTGAATAAGATCATTTAGCGCCACAATTGACAGTTTGCGCCATCTACCTATGATAATCGCTACTAGGGACATAACATCTGTGGGTTATTAAAACATTACGCTACAATTCATAACTTGTCATCATCACCAATTGAAAGTATAAAAAATGCTGCTGATTTTGTAAAAACTGTCAAAAACATACTGATAAGTTATGAATAAGACATTTGCAAGCTGAGGACATTGAAAAACTCCGAACTGAAAAGAAATCGGAATGGGAAGGAATTTGTTCAATTCGCGGTATTCGTGATAGCCATATTTGGCAAGTTAATCGAGAGACTGATGATGAAGGAAATGTAAAAGTAGAAAGGTTTATGAGAAAAACTCGTAATCACGATTGGTCCAGCATTAAATGTTAATTAATATGTTTACCAGATAATTCTTAGCTATTTTACTGATTTCTATAAATGTAATCAAAAAGGTTTTAATAAAAAATCACTTTATACAAATTTTACGCAGATTCTATGTATATTGAAACTTATTCCTTCACTTGTTCCTGCTTGAAAAAGTGCTGTACCCGTTGTGACGTGGAATTCGAAAGGGTCGGGCAACCTCCCCCACGTGCACTTCTAATCTTCCGTTGGGCGCCAGCCAGGGTCGACCTGGCCGTGCTGGGTGCTGAAAGAACTACAGAAAATAAATCGGGAGACCGGAAAAGAAATAAACGCTCCCGGAATCGTAACAAACCCGGATCTTTATTCCCGGTGACCCAGAAAAGACAAAAATACAACTATTTATAATCGACTATCCCGAAATATAACAATCGCAAAAATCGAAAAGAACAACAATAAAAAGGAATCGAAATAATAATGATATTCCTAACGCGACAATAATCTACATTCGCACCGGGAGAAAATCCGGCGACCGGAGTTCACCCGGTGTACGCGAAATGGCGGCCGGGACGCGACCGGCTCGCCCGTTCCTCTCTCGCACACACTCACTCGTTCTCGTTCTCTCTCTCTCTCTATCACACTTAAATCTATTCTGGGGGCTCCCGGAGAGGCCGGACAGCTCCCCTGGGCAACACTCCCGATCCGGGCGTCCGGAACCGGGGAATAATATCAAAAAAAGAAAAACGGAAATATGACGAAAAAGGGGAAAAAGGACGCTTCCTTTTTCTCCCCCGGAACTTTCCCGGCCGCGTGCCGGGAAAACGAAAATAATAGGAATAACAAAAAAAAGAACAGAAAATGACAAGAAAAAAAAGAAACAAGCGAGAAGCCTTAAGCCTCGCTCACGCACCTCTTTTTAACTCAAAATTGGAGTTGAAGCTCCCTCCGCGTCTCTCCCGGCGCAAAGAATATGGCGGCTTTTTCTTCGCGGTCGATCCGTCCGTCTCTCCAGGCGTCGAAAACGAGAATGAGCTCCGTCGTCCGGCGTTGGAAAGGGGGAAGTCGATCGCCGACTGCCTTGATCCCTCGTCGACCCGTCCGGTGCTGCCCTCCGAACTACCGGCGTCCGGTTGGGTTCGGCGGGAAGGTTCGAAGTCCTCGTCTCCCGGGCTTCCTGTTCCCGGTCGTGATATCTCCCGGGCGGTCTGGGTCCTTACGTGGATGATTCCCCGGTGGAGCCGGGGCAGCGCCGGTGGATTTTCCCCGGTCCTGGCGAGGGCGGGGCGAGTTTCTCCTTCCTTGGGACGGCCGGGACTCGAATCGTCTCCCGGTTCCCGCGTGACAAGATGGTCGTTGGAATTCCGGCCTCGATTCCCCCGTTGCTCGACGGTCGATTTCGGATCGATCCTCCGGTGGACTCATGAAACGAGATGGAGCGGCAGCAGTGACAGTTTTAGGTTAGGTTTGGTTGCCCAGGGGATACGGCGGTGCCTTACCGGTCGTCCGGGATTCGGATTCCCCGATTCCCGCGTTCGACGCCCTTACGAGATAGGACGGTACGTAACTAGTGTGGATGGGGTTCGTAAAACCCCATCACACCGTATAGAAAGTACCTACGAAATTTCAATATAATTTTATACATAGCGTATATGGGGTTAAACATGACAAAATTGACATTTTCTTCACGCGGCCATATCTCTAGAACCGAGCAAGATAGCATATTGCCATTTGGTAGGAAGATAGCTTATTTGGCCTACAATAACATATCCTAAATTCGTGCAAATCGGAGATGGTGTTTTTGAGATATTCAATTTGAACAAAAAATTACTTTTTTGAGATTTTTCTAAATATATCGATGAATTTTGCACTTTTTCAAAATCCAAAAATCCACGTGAAAGATGATCAATTTCCTCGCATTTAAAAATAATATCGACTCGATCGAATAATTTGGGGCCAAACGGCAGTCATTTGAATGAAACCGAGAATTATCGTTTTCGAAAAGACGTATTTCCGGCCTAAACTTCAGTTAGGCGCCACGGGGCTTAAATAACGTTTTTCGAAAAAAAGAAAAAACACGTGTCTCATGAGATTCAATGTAGATTAAGATGTCAAAGTTTGAAAAAGATCGAAGACGTCGATTTTTATTGGCTGGTTGAATCCATATGGAATGGGTCCGATATAATTGCCGTATTTTACACCATATAGTTCCTCCGATCTCAAAAACATCATTTTCACAGATTCCACTTCTATGCTTGCAGAGCCTTCATGTATTTTCATGCAATTTTCTTCGTCATGATCGTCTTTCCATGCTAGATATTCTGCTGAATTTTTCGATTTGTTCTTTCAATATCTACACGATTAACAGTAACTGCTTCGGACAACCAGATCGATGAGTTTTCCGGAGCAATATCCGATGAGCGTTGTAACACCATAATGTGATTTGAATTCTCGTTTTTTCCAAATACTAACACCAGATACTTTCAAATTTAGAGTAGGTCTCTCGCGTTTCTCGTTCTCTTTCTTTTCTTCTTCAACGGCTTTCTTAAAGCAGAATTCATACACTTTTTTCGCAGCGGCGTGGATGTGAGTGTAAATTCCATTGTAAGTTTCTTCAGCTACACCATTGCCGATATCCATCTAATTATAAAATAAATTCAGTCCTTCTTTGCCAACACCTAAGAGCTGCATGACAAATACAATCCTACGTTAAGTAAAGGACCTAAATCCAGGGTTGAGTAAAGGACCTGAATTGATTTGTCTCGATCCACAGTGGCAATCGACAACAAGGTTGAAACCAAGGCAACGTTTTCCACTTTCTTTAAATTTCACATTCTGTTTGCAATTTCGACAAATAAGAATTTCCGACAAACCAGTGAGTACGGTGAATAATTCGATGAGCTCATGACAATGTAGAGGTTTTACAGTCACATTCTCGCTGGTAGCTGTCGAAAGTTTTTTGCGCTGGCACTTCCATCTTCACTAACACTTGACTCACTCCTGGTGTGTTGATTTCCGTGGAAGGATCTCTTACGTGCTCTACCGCGTCGTTCGCTGCACCCACCATAACCTTTCGGATACGCTGACAATTTTACTTCTAACACCCGGTAGGAAAGCCGGAGCTAAACTAACCAAACTCGACGCTCTGTTCAAATATTCAAAAGGTTCGAGTACCTTCTACCCAAGGCCAATCAAGAACATCTGCCGAAATCCTCCTGTCTCTATTATCCCGTAATACGGGGGCATTGAGCCAGATAACTAAATAAGGGTTTTATTATCCCGTAGTGCAGGGGTATTGAGCCAGGTAACTAAATAAGGATTTTATTATCCCGTAGTACAGGGGTATTGAGCCAGGTAACTGAATAAGGGACTACCTGAGCGACCGCTCCGTTCTAACGATTTCAGGTGATCTTCTTTTCTCTTCTTTTCTTTTCTTTTCTCTTCTTTTCTTTTCTCTTCTTTTCTTTCTTTCTTAATATCTTCCCTCTTCCTCTTCTCTCTCTTCTTTTTCCTACTCTCTCTTTCTGCCCCTTTCTCTGCTTCGCAGTAAGTACTAACTGTCACGCTTGTCACTTGCTCTGACTATTTTAAGAATCCTTACTGCTGCGCTCTACCTTCGGGCTTTTCTTTTTGCTTCAGGCTTTGCTCAGCTGCTCATTTACGCTATATATCGTTTGCAAAGCCGAAGCCCATTCTGTGCATGCGCTTTTCTGCACTTTTTGAGTCCTACATCGCCTAACCTCTCCACGCATTGGTCTCTCGCTCCATCACCGTCTCGCTGCGTCTTCCCGCCTTTCTGTTGGAGCCCTGCTGTCATTGGGCCATGGATTCATCGAAATGCGGGAAATGTGATCGTCGAGCAGTTACTGCTAAGGTATCCTGCTCCATCTGCTTGACCACCTTCCACACGAGCTGCGCCATTGACTACGTCTCACGTAGTACGGCCCGTGATTGCTGCAAGAGAACTCTCCCGGCTCTGGTTAGAGCCCACTTGGAGCAAAGGTCTGGCCCCACTCACGACTCTACCGATTCAGCGTTACCGGCAAATCTGCGTGGTTCTACTATCGCCCAAACAGCTACCGCTACAGTAAGTGCGAACGCGCCTTCCGTCTCTACTTCTCATCGTACCTCTTCTCCCACTCCTGCTCTCTCATATTCAGCTGTTTCGACGTCGACAACGACGACGACAACGTCTATGACTACTTCTATGCCTTCGATCCGCGACATTTCCACGCTTTCCTATGCTACGCCTCAATCAAGTGCCTCTCCCTCTACTTCCCTCTCCCCGCATGTGAACCCAGCTTTTGCTTCACTACCGATCGCCGCTCTGCCGGCCAGTAATGATTCTGCTTTTGGATCGTCGGTGGCCCGTGCCTCTGGTGTTCCTCTCACCAACACTCTCGTTGCGCCAGATCAGGTTTCCCTAATTGAGAAGCTCGATCGTCTCACGCTCCTGATCGCGGGCCTAGAGAGGAGCACCACGGCTGCTATAGCAGATATCTCTTTAAAAATTGATGCACTGGGTCACCTAGCGGGGAGAGTGAATGAACATGATGCTCGCCTCGCCGCTCTTGAGTCCGGGGCCGGCGGAGTTTCTAGCCGACTCGCTGCCTTAGAGCAGCGAGTCGGGGCTCCCTCGCGCTCGGACTCGGTGGCGGCCAGGGAGCTTATTATTTCTGGCGTTCCCCAGGGGGTCCACCTACCAGATGATGATATAGTCAAATCCTTATTCAATGCACTAGGGGGTGCGTGCTGGTTACCCGATGTGATCGGAGTTAGGAGGATGGCTCGCGCTGCCACTGGTGGGCTATCCGCCTCTCCTTTGGCGGGCCCTAGCCTCTCTTCCTCTTCTCCTTCCTCCTCTCGATTCCCAGACCGAGCTCCGCAGCGGTACCAATGTGTCTCACTAGTTGTTCAGCTGAAATCCGCCCTTGCTAGAAATGCAATTATTGACCTGAAGAGAAAGCGAGGTCGCATTGAGGTCACCGCGTTGTTTCCGGGCCTCTCCCCCCCCCCCCCCCCCTGCTGCCTCGGTTAATGTTAACGAGATGCTCCCTGCCGCTACTTACAATCTGCTACGGCAGGTTCGCCCAAGAGCCAAGATGCTGGGTTTCAAATATGTTTGGGTGCGTGATGGCATCATCCGGGTTAGGAGGGGGGATGGAGAACAGGTCAGGAGCATTCACGCCTTGACTGACCTTGATCAACAGTGTTGACAATTACAAGCTGACCGGTTGCCCTCTGTGTCGACGACTCTCCAAGCTCCATCCACATCACTACTAGTGACGCATTTCAACGCCAACTCCCTGCTGGGCCACATAGATCTCGTCACTGCCCACTTTACTGACCACCCTGCTCACCTCATTGCCGTCACCGAGACCTGGTTACAGGACATAGTGACGGACAGTATGGTAGCACTAGATGGCTTTAGTCTTCTTCGGCACGATCGCGTGGGCCGGATGGGAGGGGGCGTTGCATGCTACGTACATGAGTCCTTGAGGGTCCAGGTTCTTGCCCTTTCTCCAGGTCTCTCTTTTGACGATCCCGAATACCTCATCTTTGAAGTACGTCTCAAAACTGGTGTTCCTATTCTGGTTTCGGTGATCTACCGTAGGCCGAAGGCTTCCTTCTTTGCGCAATTCATAGCCGATTTTAATCGCTTCTTCCACGCCTACAAGTCGGTGATCGTCATGGGGGACCTAAATTGTGACCTCCTTAAGTCCTCCTATGAATCTAGATCCTTGCATGATCTCGTCTCATCAATTTCCTCTTCCACTACCCCCCGAGAAATCTGGGGGGTCCTATCGTCTGCTGGGTTGGTAGGGTCTCCCATGCCACCCCCACTGACTTTTTTTTCGCCTGTGGACCTTAACACCCACTTTACCTCCATCTCTGGTGTTACTCCGAACTGCTCAGATGCAGACTTTGATAGCATCTTGCGGGAACCGATTTCTGGCTCCTCTGATTTACCTGCTCCACAATTTGACTTTCAGCCAATCTCTGCCAGCGATCTTACTGACGCAATGCGATCGGCGCGTTCCAGGCCGTCCGCGAGAGGACCGGATGGGGTTTCCTTTGGTGACCTTTCAAATGCTCTACCTGCTATCAGTGAGAAATTGTTAAATTTATTCAACTTGTCTCTGGAGCAGGCGATCTTTCCCTCAAATTGGAAGTACGCTTCCGTGAGGGCACTTAGCAAGGTCAAAGCACCTACGTCACCATCGGATACTAGGCCAATCTCAAGTCTGGATGAAATGGGTAAACTCTTCGAGCGGATTGTACATAGACAATTTACAGACTACCTTCAGCTAAATAATTTGAACAACCCATTTCAGTCGGGCTTTCGAACAGGCTATAGTACCCAAACGGCCCTCTTGCAGGTTGTCGAGGATGTCAGGATGGCGATCGACCGCCGTCAGGTCACTGTCCTCATCCTCTTCGACTTCTCCAAGGCCTTCGATACCATTCCTCACACCTCTCTTTTGCAGAAGCTCTGGCGATCGGGATGCTCTGCCCAGGCCCTGGCCTGGTTCCGGAGTTATCTCTCTGGACGACATCAAACAGTGGTCGATGGCTCGGGGCGGGCCACTGGGTGGCTTCCGGTCCAAGCCGGAGTCCCCCAGGGGTCCGTTCTGGGTCCCCTCCTCTTTTCTGTTTTTATCAATGAGATTGGGTCTGTCTTGTGTCATTCCAAATATATGATATTTGCGGATGACACACAGATATACCTCTCTTGCTTTCCAGCCGATCTGAGTCGAGCAATCTACCTTCTTTCTTTGGATTCCCACCGACTCGCCCTCTGGGCTTCTGCAAATGGTCTCTCTTTAAATCTATCCAAAACTAAGGCCATGGTACTTGGCAGCGCCCGGTACATTAATAACCTGGACCTTCAAGGGCTACCCTCTATTGAAATCAATGGGACCCTGATTCCCTGGGTTACCGAGACCAGAAACCTTGGACTTCTCCTAACTCCTACCCTGAACTGGCGTGACCATGCTCGTCTCATTAGCAAAAATGTCTACGCTGTTCTGTACAGGCTAAAAAGTCGCAGGTCTGCCCTGTCCAGGGAGGTCCGAATCAAACTGGTCTCATCCTTGATACTCCCGTACTTCGACTACTGTTGTGTCGTCTATTCGGACCTCTCTGGCCTGCTGGCACTTAAATTGCAGAGGCTTCTGAACACCTGCGTCAGATTCATTTTCGACCTGCGTAGAGACGAGCATATCACGCCATACCGTCTAATTCGTTTGAGATGGCTCTCACTTGAGGGGAGGCGTAGGTACTTTTCCCTATCACTCCTCTACTCCATCCTTAATACCGGTCAGCCGTCATATCTACGCGATCGATTCACAGATGACCCGAACACTATTCGTCGCTCTGATAGACTTGCGAGTCAAAGCGTACCCTTCGCTCTCCCACAATTTCGAACTGAAACTTTACGTAAGTCATTTTCCGTTAATGCTCTCATCTCATGGAAAACGTTACCGGAAAGCATCAGGAATGCTGATACTATAGCATCTTTCAAGGGAAACCTATCCGCTTTCCTGTTAAATGAAGAACTCCACGAATACGCCTTATCTAACCCCTCTGTCCAAATCAACCTATCTCTTCCCTAAAACCGCTGGCGCGCGGATGCACTTGCACTCTCATCTAATTTCTTTTTCTTTTTGTGCTCTTGCAACTTCTCATCCTAAACTGCGTTTCATTTCTGCGTCTTATATTTAATCTTCGGCTATGCACTTCTTTAAATGTATATCTTCTATGACTTCACCAAGCTTTATGTTCTATATTATTTGTTTTAATGCTACTTTAATGTATTTTATACTCAATCTTCACTATTGTTTTCTGTATACTTCTTCCTAACTTGCCTACAGCCCGCTATGGCAAAATAAATCTAATCAATCAATCAATCAATCAATCAATCAATCAATCAATCAAACCTTTCTTATTTTCTTTTCTCTCCCTTACTCTCGTTACCCTCTCCACTCCCCCTTACTTCCTTCTGTCCTCTTATTACCCTTTTCAGGTTTTATCCCTTCATTACCCTTTTCAGGTTTTCTCTTCCCGCCTAACCCTCATCCCCTACCGGACTGCGCGGCGCTGTTTGCGGTAACCCTCCAACTCATGTCAGGCAGAGGTTAAGGGGAGCCTGACACCTCCCCGTCACGAACCTGAGGCAAAGGTGGTTTGGGATTGCACGCCAGAACCCATAGGCCGTACATCAGCGCGTGAGTCCGCTCCCCCCTCCCGAAGCTCCTATCCCCTCATGGCGGATCGTGCGATCGCCTGGTTGTTGCGCGGTGGACGGGGCCTCCCGTCTCAAGCAGAGGCTAAGGAGGGGTGGTTCCCCAACAACTCGAGCAGAGGCAAAGGGAGTGCGCGTCTAGCATGCCCACGCACGTCCGCCTTCGGCGTGGATCCTCGCGTTTGCTCCCGCCTTCACTCCCTTCTATCCTTACCGTCTTCCTCTCTTTCCTCAGCTTATCTACTTCTCCCTCACCCTTCTTCGCTATCTTACTCTTTTCATGTTTTCTTCTGTTCTTCTCCTCTTCTCTTCTTCCGTAATCTCCCCTATTCTTATCTCCACTCTTCTCTTTTCTCTCCCTCACTCTTCCTCCCCCCCATGGCAAGCCCGGAGTCCTCCCTCTAACGCACGTTAGTGTGGGAGAGGGGAACCTAGGCTGCCCTCAATAACATCCGGGCCCTGCGCTTCTGAGACCTTCGGGGAATCGGAGGCGACGGAACCGGTGTTCTAATCATATTATTTATTTCAGTTTGCTAATGTTTGATATTTTCTCCCAAACAGCAACCAATAGCGTAACCCTACTCTGCGCCGGGGATCCTTTTCACGGGCAACGAGGAGATCCCTCTATAAAAACAACAAACCGTAAACCCTCATTCGAGGGAACGGTGTCCTTGGCTTAACCGCCCGGAACACGAGGAAGGAAGACCTCTATAAAAAGCCTTAATCCCAAGCAGCGGTGCGCGGTGATGGGATGGATGGCGGAATGGTAAACTCGTCGCGAGCGGCCAACCTCTGGGCACCAAACAGCACCCAGTTGTATCGATGACTTCCTGGGGCTAAGGGCGTATGCCCCGGGCGACCGTCAAGCGTCCCATTCTCGTGGGAATCCAATGTTGTATTCCAAATCTTCGGGATCGGGGGGGAGGGGTTAGTGAGGAGAAGCGCCCATCTGGCCTCCCGTCGTGAGCCGGAGGGTGTTGGGGTGATCGTGTCCACTGTCGAGTCGAATCTTCGCTCCTCTCGCTCGGTGGTGGCCAACGCCTCTTCACGAAATCCTCGCCGAGCCGAGCCTAGGTCGGCAGCGGTAAGTCACTCCCTGGGTGACTCACCTATCAATGACTACACGAACAGCCTTCGTGCTGTTCGTGTAGTCATTGATAGGTGTGATAGGAAGCCCATTCCGGTTGGGCCAAATCAGGGAAAAGTGCATCCGACATGCACAGACGTAGGTAACGCCGGTGTGCGAAACGTTAGTCCGCGATCCCCAACCCCTTTGAATAACAATAGAATCACGCCACCGCGGCCGGGACCGGTCCCGGCATCTCGCCGATTCGCGTCCACGGTAATTAGGGTCCTGCAGCTGAATATGCAGAATTCAGTCATGGTTTCCTGTGAGGTGTGTCAGCTCGTTCGCGAGAAGCGTCTTGACGTACTGCTCTTGCAGGGAACATACGTCAGGAGGCAGGACGCGAGCCATACCTTCGTTGGTTTAGGTACTGGAATCAGGATGGCTGCTGTGCGCTTGGAACGTCCCTGGGCGGCAGTAGGCGTCTGTAATCCTGACTTCCAGATGCTTTTCGTCTCGCAGCTAAGCACCCCGTACTGTGTTTGTGCGGAAGTGCAGGCTCCTGGCTTCTCGTTCTACGCTGTCTCGTGTTAATTTCGATACAGCGACAGAATCGAGGAGCACCTCAGGCACCTCGAAGTGGTGTTTCGTTCACTGAGGGGGAAGAGACTCCTTGTAGGTTTGCATTCGAATGCTCGTTCTTCGCTCTGGGGTGGCCAGACGACAGACAGCAGAGGTCAGAAATTCGAAGACCTCATCAACGCTTTCGGTATGAGCATCGTTAACGACGCTGGTCAACAGCCGACCTATTGGACGACCGCGGGCTCGTCATACATTGACGTGATCCTGGCGTCCCCCTTGTTGCACCAGCTCATCGGTGACTGGAGGGTCAGGGCTGACTGGACAACCAGTGCTCACAATTCCATCGACGTCAGATTGAGGGTGCCTAGAGCCGAGCCGGGTAGTGGTGCGGCTGGCCCCGGGAGGTTCGACGTTCGTCGTGCCGACTGGGATCAGTTTGCCGCGTGCCTGGGCCGCCTTTCACGATCGAGGCTCGAGGTCCTCGAGCTGCAGTCGGTGGAGGATGTCGAGAACATGGCTGAGACGCTTACCGGTATCCTCACGGATGCTTGTGCGGCGTCAATGCCCAGGAAATGTTTCTTCAGAAAGTCCAACCCGTGGTGGACTAAGGAGCTTACGAGGTGTAAGAAGGCGTCGTATCTACCCAGGCGTGCAGTCCAGCGGGAGCGTGACTGTCCCACTCGCCTCGTTAGAATGCGGGAGTACCGTCTCTGTTTGCAGAAATATCGCAGAGAGGTGAGGAGGGCCAAGATCGCAAGCTGGCGAAAGTTCATCATCGAGCTCGGTAACTCCGAGCCCTGGGGTTATGTTTACAAACAACAGGTCCCCAAGCTCCGGTTGGAGAGGGTTCTGAGCACCGTGCGACGTGGCGAATTCTCCACAAAGACCGTGGAGGAGACCGCCGGCAATCTCCTGGACGTGCACATCCCCGACGAACGGGAGGCAGACGACACGCCTCAGCAGCGTGAAATTAGGGAAGGTGCACCGATTCGGCCGATTCGGCGCCTTTCACGGTGTCGGAAATGGTCGGTGCCGTTAAAACCTTCAACAACAAAAAGGCGCCGGGCCCGGACCTCATCGAGGTCTGCGTCCTCAAATCATCCTGTAATTTAATCCATGGTCAGCTCCTGCGAGTTCTTAATTTTGGTTGCCTCCAATGGGGCGTCTTTCCCTCAATCTGGAAGGAGGGCTCGCTTCGAGTGCTCCTGAAGGGTGGGGACAAGGACGTCTCCGACCTCAAATCGTACAGGCCCATTAGCCCCCTTTCCGTAGTAGGTAAACTGTTCGAGAAACTTCTTCTTCGGCGGCTCTCGGACACGTCGCTGGCTCCTGGGATGGTCTCAGACCGGCAGTTCGGTTTTACCCCTGGAAAGTTCACGGAGGACGCGATCGTGGAGTTGCGCCGGCTCGTCTCTTCCTGTGAGAAGAGATACGCCGTCGCGTTCCTTTTCGACATCTCGGGTGTCTTCGACGATATCTGGTGGTCCCTAGTCCTGGATTCGCTAAAGAGACGAGATTGCCCGAAGAACGTTTTCGAGGTGCTCCAGAGCTACTTCGACGGTCGGAGGGTTGCAATCTCAGTTGGTGATTGCAAGGTTTCCAAGAGGCCCTCTAGGAGATGCCCCCAAGGTTCCGTCCTTGGTCCGGCCTGCTGGAACGTAATGTTCTACGGCCTCCTATGCCGTTGCATACGCGGACGACCTTCTTGTTCTCGTGTGCGGCGACAGTCGGAAGGAAATCGAGGTCATTGGTCAACGGGTAATCGATGCCATTGTTGATTGGTGCGGGCTCGCTAAACTCCGGGTGTCCGAAACCAAGACTGAGGCGAGCGTGCTGAAGAATGGTTGCATCCGGAGAGCCCCGATAGGAAGACGCGGAGGAAAGCGCCCGGATAGGAAAAGAAAAGACGCGACGCGAACACAGATAAATTTTGCGGGTCGGTACCCGATCTTAAAGCTAGGAGATAAAAATATAAAATTCAAGAAGACTGTTACATACCTCGGTGTCCACTTTGATAGCAATATGGGTGTCCGATCCCATATCAACCACCTCCGAATCAAGCTCGGAAAGCATTTTGGAAGGCTACGGTACCTAGCGAGGGCAAGCTGGGGCCTCCGATTCGGGTCGCTCTCCACGATCTACAGGGGCGTGTTCGTACCGACGGTTGCATACACAGCCTTCAGGTGGACCGACCTGTGTAAGGAGTCCGACCTGAGGGCCCTTCGGGCCATCCAACGTCGTTGTTTATTGGCCGTCACGCGCGGGTACAGAACGGCGTCTCTAGATTCATTGTGTATAGTCGCCGGGGCTCTGCCCGTCGAAATCATTTTTAAGAAATATAGGGCGCGATACATAATTAGAAAGGGTGAGGACGCCGAGGTAGGGGAGGTCGAAATTTCGAAAAACGCGGAGCATCCTGTAGCGTTGATCGAGGTCGAGGCGGAAAACATGTGGCAGGCCGCATGGTCCTCTTCAACCAAAGGTCGTGTCACTTCCGTCTTCTTTCCAAACGTTCGGGGAAGGTTGGGGGCCCGGTGGGTCAGGCCGGACTTCTACGCCACTCAGACGCTCACGGGGGGTCGAAGGCACCCGGTAGCTAAACCGCTCACCCCGCAAAGTCTTACCAGCGGGCGCTGCTGGGTTTTCCCTGGTCCTTTCTCTCGGCGTGGTGGGCTGGGGAGTGGTGATGGGAACAATTGTAGCGTATGCCCATTAAGGGTGAGGTCGCACGACCGAGTTCCCTCAGGGGGGCCCGGTCTCACAATAGTCCGTTCTAACTACCGCGCACTTCGTCGCCAAACCGACAGGCGGTCACTTAAGTGCTCATAACATTGGAACTACTCGAAATTTTTTTTTGAAATCTTGGCAACATATTCTTGAACAGTTTTACTAACAATTTATGAAATAAAAAAAAGGTCGATTTTTTGACCCGTCTAAATTCGTTTCCCGCCTTAACCCTCGGACACCGAACGCTCGCATGAACGACGGAGCCAGGTCATTATTCAGGCATCAGAATACAACTATGCAGTGTAACCGCCCGAAAAAAAGTCTCTGTCTCCTCAGTCCCCTCTAGTTTGGTGGACCTTCGCCAACCATCCAGCAAGGCTCAGTAGTGCGAAATTATACTTTCATTCGATGTTATCTCTGTGTTTCATATTTTACTATGTATCATACAAGTCAATATGATACATAAATAAGTGTAAGATACATTTACACTTTACATTACACGGTTTTTATATTTGCCTTGCGTTTGCATTACTTAAAAATTGTTACATACCGACTCTGTATGAGTGGGTGCGTATATGCTCAACCTCTACTACCTGTATAACCTCTACTCTGATATCGCGTAAGCGATACTCTTCCGTATAGGATATCTCAGAGTATAGTAGGACTGACCATGCACGTATTACTTGAGCTGCTAACGAATACGGGTGGCGGGGTACTTGCACCTTAAAGTACCAAAGTACACCTTGCTGACCGTGACAGGTCTATTGAAGTTCGAAAAATAAGGGTTTAATTTGGATTAACTATCTTATTAGTATCAAGAGCACGGTAGTGTTTCGAGACAAGTTCATGTATGAATTGGGAGCGAGCGCTAACGTGTATCTTTTCTCGACCGAACTAGGTGCGGGCACATGAAAAATATACAGCTTCAACCTGCGTATACATTCACACGATTCTGTCGCCGTCATTGGTATAAGTTTTCTGTATACTGTGACGTGGCATTTTGCCGCCCCTCCAGGTGGGAGCACTTTTCATTTCTCTTTCTTTTTTTTCTATTATCTTTTTTTCTCTGTTTTCTTTTTTTTGCTTTTTCGTTATCGATCATTTTTATTAAGGATTATTATTGATTTTATTGGCGGCTATGGCGAAGTCCAGGGATCTCCCTGAGAGGAGGGGGACCCTTAAACATTAGTTAAGCGCCTGTATAGTATCTCTTTTCTTTACGTTTTTTTCTTATCATTCTATTATCATGTTATTCTTTTTTTTTGTGCATACTATGTCGAAATCGATTGCATTTTATTCTTTTTTTTTGTTTTGCGCTATTTCTATTATGTAAGATTATTTTTTTTGGAATTTATTGTGTATTTGTGCGAAACCGTGCGCGTTATTATTAGCTATGTAAGAATATGTGAGGGCACAGCCTCCCTTTTTCCCTACTCTGAAACCCTCTTTCCTCCCCCGCGAATTTCCCCTTTTCCCTTTTTTAGGACCCTAAAGAATTATTCCCGTTGCGGTACCCTCGTTCGCGAATCCCTTATCACCGGATGCCGACAAAGCAAGGTCTACGCCGATAAGGAAGATTCGCTGGCCACGAATCCTTGGATAAGGAAGGAAATTCATAGAGGCTATCGACCCGAAGATCCACGGAAAGAGATCAGCACCTCTTGGCCTAATTCCACAGCGGACCCCCCAGGAAGGGGAAATTGGAGCATGGAGGTCCCGCAAATTAGCGGCGACCTCCAGAGATACTTGGACCGCCGAGCCGTGCCACGTAAATTTTTCTTAGTGCCGTGCCGGCTTACGAAAGAAAGAGAAAAGGGAAGAATAAGAAAAAGGGATTTTCTTTCGCCCTTGTGGTTTTTTTTGCTGTTGGTGTGTGCGAGAAGGTAGCGAGAAGGGTACCGTACCCTTTCTCGTTTCTCTTTCCCCTTTTTATGACCCCTGTAAAGTTTTTGGTTTCCGTCCCTTTTTTTTTGATTTGGTTGAGCCACCCCCATCGCATCTTTTCTGTTCTCCTTTTTGAGCGTCCCCTCTTACCGCTTGCTGTGCCCCCTTCGCGATCGTGTTGTAACACGGTTTCGCGTTCCCTTTTTTTTGGTTTTGTTTTGTAAAGAGTTTCTTTTGTTTTCTTTTCTTTTTTTTTGGTGCGTAATAGTTCGAAAATCTTCGGTCGCGTCCCCCCCCGTTTCTCTCAGTACCGAATCTTCTTAAGTTTTTTTTTTTATAGAATTGCGCTATTCTTCTCTTTGATTTTCGCTGCATTTTTTTTTGTTCTCTTTCGTTTACCGCGAATTCATTTTCTTGTTGTTCATTCAGTTCGCGCTATTATTTTAGAGCTCTTTTTTCTTATATATTTTTCTTTTCTTTTATCAATAAATTGCGCCGTTGCGCCTTTTTTTGTCACATCCCGCGTGAGTATCCTTTTTTTTCTGAGAAGGAGGCAGGATCCCCTCTCCGACTCCTGCCCTCCCTAAATTCGCCGAGCCCCCCCCCCCCCCCCCCTACTCCCTCTCGTGATCATTGAGTTGTTTTTTTTTTCTGTGCATTTCCTTTTTGTTGTTTTCAGGAGTTTCCTTTTTTTGTTTCGTTTTCTTGCGTACCGTGTCAGGATCCCCAAAAAAGGATCCTGACTGGCGCCCAATAACCCCCTGGAGCTCTTGCGAGCAAGGGTGCCCTCCCTAAAACGACCCTTACCCTCGCGGGAAGGGACGAAGGGGCAGGATTTGTCGACGCCGGTATCTCCGTGTCCACCTAGGAAGAGGAAATGGGGAGAACGGCGGTCGCAATACATACACGACATATACAATAACACGAAATCTGTCGCATCAGTGACGGCTCATCAGTTTGCTACGCCTTTGGCAATTCAGACGCTCCCGTACAGACGTGAGGCTCAGGGCCGTCTATATTTTAGTACACTTTATTAAACGCGCCAAAATTAAATTTTATAAAATCAAATTGAGGCTCGTTTTTATGAACACAGCTTTAATTTTACTGGAAATTTATATTATCTCGAGATATAAAGCCGATAATAATAATAATAATATTTGCAAAAAGGAGACAAATCCCCCTAAAAAACACCTCTGGTGCAAAAAAGTCGAGACAAGTTCATGTATGAAAAGGGATCTCTCTACAAAAGTTGTGAAATCCAATAACATTAGACAAGCTCGTTTTTTCCATTATGTTAAGACGAACTAATTATAAAACGGAAATAATTTTTTCTGTTTACTTGATTAGAACCGGTATTGAACTTGTTGGGCCCCGAACAATTCAGATGTTTGAGTATGATGTATAATTATTCATATCATTATTATGTAATCTTCATTAATTCATAATGCGGTAAAAATAAATTAAATTGTAAGATATTTATTGCTTATCGTTTGGGTTCGGGGCCCGACAAAGTTCAATACCGGTTCGAATCAAGTAAACAGAAAAAATTACTTCCGTTTTATAATTAGTTCGTCTTAACATAATGGAAAAAACGAGCTTGTCTAATGTTATTGGATTTCACAACTTTTGTAGAGAGATCCCTTTTCATACATGAACTTGTCTCGACTTTTTTGCACCAGAGGTGTTTTTTAGGGGGATTTATTATTCTTGAAACTTACAACTGTGAGTAATACAGATAAATCGAAATTCCGCTAATTTCATTCTTATGACTTATATTCTTTTTCCTTGCGTTGTACAAAGAATATAAGTCTTCTTTTCTTGCCTTGTGATCGACTTTTTCAATTTAATAGAAAAAATGAAACTTGAGTGAGAGAGTAGGTCTTTCTCAGGAACTTGAGCTTTACTAAGCGGTCAGCGGCCTAATAGGTTCTTCCTTGCACGGATCCAACAGGAAGACTAACAATAGATAATGCTCAGTACACGTGACGTCCTTATCTGTGCCAAGTGTACCTACCCTATGGGTGCGCTACGTCTATAAGCTATCGGCAGAGGATAGTCGTGCAAAGACGAACGGTTAGCGGACGTGCCCCTTACACCGAGCTTGCATGAGATCAGACTCTCTGGAAAGTAGTGATTTGACTGATATTTAGACAATAAAATTGAGTGGGGGGTCGAAAAGTTAATAATTAATTTCTGGGGGGACACATATACATGAAGTGTAAATGTGTCTAAACACATATACATGAAGTGTATATGTGTGTTCCTGTATTCTTTGTAGATAAGCAGCTGACTGTGCTGGAGGTGAATGACAGAGGTGTATGACACATGTGAGATATGACATATGACACATGTGTACGCTGCGGGTACAAAAGATGTGCTCATGACTGTGTTATGTCACGAGACATAACGCTGCTCTTCCACGACCTATCTCTAAGAAAATTCTAGTATTCTAGAAGGGACGGGCCGTAGGCTATTAAAACAGTGCACTTTACGTGACACCAATAAAGATAAGGGATGCACTAGGCATCGAAAAGGGGGCGAAGGTTTTCCTGGCTAAAGTAAAAATACCAAATTTTACGACTTTTTTAAGGAGATAGATAATCAAAAAACTCTTAATGAGAAAAACTCATAGAAAGGGAAACCTTCCAACCCACTCCCTAATGCACTTAAATTTTTATAGTTCATAAGCCAATAGAAGTTAAGCTCAAAAACATATATATGGGCCCTCGAAAATCCGGAAGACCGATTCGCTTTCAAACTATTGACGCGTAGGGTTGTCTTGAAGTTTTGTTTTAAGCTCAACCAAGAGTTCGAAAAACAAAAACCTCTGCATCTCTGAAAAGTTCAGTGTTCGTATTTTAGTTAAAATCCATCAAACGTTATTAAAGAATACCAAGTTTGTATTGTGGCCTTTTGTTTGAATAAACTTTATCATTTAAACATTTCTTGTGGAAATTATTGTGGACCTCTCCTGGAAATCCGGTGACCAACTCCAACTCTTTTTTTTTTTTTTTTTTTTTTTTACGTGGAGAATGCATTTACGCACACCCCCCTCATAGATAGAGGGGGGTAGTGTGGGACTCGCCCCTCTGAGGAGGGGAATACCCACTAAACTCCACGGCGGCCTACGGACGCATCTCCTGCCTCAGGCGTAGCGGGGGAGCCACGGGAACTCTAACGAACACTACCGTGACTCCCCCTAGCCTCTGGCCGGCCAACAATTGGTGGCCGGCCGCGTCCCGGGGGGGGAAAACAGCTCCCCCCCTTCCTTTTCTAGTCAGCGGCGCAGGGAGGCCGCACCCCGCGCCGCTCCATCTCTTGGCGGCCGCTTATTTTAGGTACCCGGGGGGGGTTCCTCCACCCCGGGCACCACGGCCGCCAAAAAACACCGTACAGCCGGCGGCGGGGCAAGGAAGCTTGCTCCCATCTGTCCCCGCCGCCAGCCCCTTCCCTTATCCCGGGGGCCCGGCGGCGTGACCGGCCGGTCCACGCCACCGTCCCCGGGTCCGTCGAGCGGGATCGGCTATTTCCCGATCCCGCTCGGCGGTCTCCTTCTGCGAAATTACTTTCTCGCAGAAGGAGACCACTGCCGTCCACTTCCTCTCACTCGCCAGCATAGCCCCAATTACTGCTGGGAGTGAGAGGTCCGGCCCTATTTCGTCCGTTAGGACTCGGCGCAGCGCTGCAAAGGCGGGGCACACCTCCAGCGTATGCTGCGCCGAGTCCTCCTCCTCGTTGCAATGGTGGCAGGCCGCCGTCGCCTCCTTCCCGATCCGCCACAGGTAGACACCGAAGCAACCGTGCCCGGTGAATACCTGCGACGTTCGGTAGGTGAGCCTCCCGTGCCGTCTCTCCTGCCATCTTTGGATATATGGCAGGAGAGCCCCAGCGACGCGGTCGCCGGCGTGAGCGCTGAGCTCAAGTCTCCAGTTGGCGAGCGCTAATCGCCAGGCCTGGCGCCTGAACTCCTCGACCGCCTCGGGCTCTGGCGGGTGCCCCCGAACCAGGCGGCTTTCTTGCACAAACGCATAGCTAGATGCGTGTGCAGCCGCCTGTAATTCGAAGGGCAGTTCTCCCGCCAGAGCCAGCGCCGCCGTGTATGAGGCGGTGCGGTATCCGCGGATGACCCTGAGGGCCATCCGCCTCTCAAGCCGGCGCATCAACTTCTTGATGCGCCGGCTTGCCATCGCGTCCGGGGCCCACACTGGGGCCCCGTATAATATCATTGACCGCACCACCCCCATGTACAGGCGGCGCACCCGTTCCTCGGGTCCCCCGATGTTGGGCAGGAGACGGCCTAATGAGGCCGCCGCCCTTTCCACACGAGGGACCAGACGGTCGAAGTGAGCCTCGAAGCGCCAGTGGCTGTCGAGGACGAGACCGAGATATTTAATCTGGTGCCCGACCTCGACAGAGGCTCCACCCACCCGGATCCGCGTCTTGGGCAGTGGCCGAGACCGAGGCCCTCCGCAAAACCACATGGCCTCGGTCTTTTCAGGGGCCACATTGAGCCCAAGTCCGCGAATCCTCGCGACGACGGCCGCCACCGCAACTTCTGCTTGGCGGATGGTCCTCTCGAAAGTGCTCCCGACGACAACCACCAACGTATCGTCTGCAAAGCAGACGAGGCTGGCGCCGTCGGGGAGCGGGGCCCGCAGGACCGGGTCATAACCGAGGTCCCACAATAGTGGGCCCAAAACTGAGCCCTGTGGGACCCCCCGGTCAACCTCCCTCCGCTCCATCCCGTACCGGCCGGGGTACTCTATCCACCTGTCGCGTAGATAAGCCCCGATCACCCGCCTTAGGTAGGGAGGCACCTCATGGTAAATGAGGGCCTCCCTAATTGCTTCCCAGGGTAGGGTGTTGAATGCATTAACAATATCTAAAGATATTGCTAAGCACACCCCACCCCGGGAGACGTCACTTTCCGAGAGGAGCCGGACGCGCTTGATAGCATCAACCGTCGACCGGCCCTCTCGGAAGCCGTATTGGCAGTCCGCCAGATCGGGGCCAACACACGACAGGTGGCTGGAGAGGCGGGAAGCTATAATGCGTTCTAGCATCTTCCCCACCTCGTCCAGGAGACATATCGGCCGGTACGCCGAGGGAGAGTCTGCGGGCCTTCCATCCTTCTTTAAGAGGACCATCCGCCCTTTCTTCCACAGACATGGGAAATCCCCAGTCTCCAGACATCCCGAGAAAATCCTCTGTACCGTCCCGAACAGGACGTCCAGGGCCAAGGTCCAGGCCTTACCGGGTATCCCATCGGGCCCCGGGGCCGTGTTTTTGCCCCGGAGCCACCGGATAACACCGGTCATCTCCCCGACTGTGACCCCCACATCGGGAGGCCGCTCAGATACGCGGCCTCCCGTCTCGGGCGCTGGCGCCGGTCGGGCCGCTTCCCCGCCAGGTGGGAACAGCGCGGCCACGACCCGCCCGAGAAACTGAGGGTCTAGGCTCTCCGTCAGCGGGGGCGCCCAGGGGCGAAGCCGTCCCATCACAAGTTTGTATGGGCGCCCCCACGGATCCCTATTCAGAGAGCCGAGGAGATTCGTCCATGCCTGGGCCTTGGCCTTTTTGATGGCCAGCTGCAGAGCCACAGTTTTCTTTCTGTATGACTCATACAGCTGTGCAGCCCTTTCCTCATCGACTCGCTGTCGTCGACGAGCTCGAGTGTACTGGCGTCGCGCGACCACGCACTCTGTGCGTAGCTCAGCCAGATCGCGCGACCACCAGTACACTGCTTTTCTAGGGCAGACCCTGGCCCGGGGCATAGCGACGTCGCAAATCGACGTCATTGCGCCCCGGAGCCATTGGGCCTCCCTCTGCCCGTCGACAGGCCCGGCCGGACGTTCCGGCCAGGCCACAGCCAGGGCTGCCGCCATCAGGGCGTCCTGATCGAGCTTTTTTAGGGCCCATCGCGGCGGTGGCCTTCCTGCTGCTGGGCGGCCTCGGGGTGGTTCGTTCCCGTTGGCGGAGAGGTCGATGATCACATATCTGTGGTCAGACAGTGACTCGACCTCATCCGCCACTCTCCACCCCGAGATACGCCGCGCGGCCCGGGGGGTGGCCCATGTAAGGTCTACTATGGACGACCCCCTATGCCGCACGCACGTATGGACGGAGCCCGTATTCAGTAACCGGAGCTCCAATCCGTCCGCCCAGTCGAGCACTTCCCAGCCCCTTGCGTCAGTCCTGGGGGACCCCCAGGCTTGGGCCTTGGAGTTAAAGTCCCCGAGGACTAGTACTGGGCGAGGAAGGCATCGGGTGATGCACCCCCTAACCTCGCCCAGGTACGTTTCAAAGGACGCAAGGGGCCAGCTCGGTGGTGCATAGATTGCCACCACCGCGATGTCACCCCAGGCGGCGGCCAGGAAACCCCGTCCTCTTTCCAGCAGCGTTGGCGGCGGGGTTCCCGGCTTGCCGCCCCACACAATGGCAACGGAGCCCAACAGGTCCCCTATCCAGTATTGATGGTCGGGGACCCTGTACGGCTCCGCTACCACTGCGATACCGGCACTCCACTCAGCCAGGTACTGCATCAGGAGATCCTGTGCCCTGGCCGAGTGGTTCAGATTTATCTGGATGACTGGCCCGGAGAGACTTCCCATGTCTGGCTTTATGGGGTGGTCTCCATGGCCGCCGTTGCGTGGGCGACCATTGGAGCCACCCCAGGTCCCTTTGGAGCCGCCTCGCTTTTGTCGAGGGCGACGGCTGGTGTTGTCCTCGCAGCCACTGAGCCCGTTGCCTTTGGCCCAGTGTTCTTGGGTCCCCCCGCTTTTTTGCCGCTGCTGCTGTGGGTAGCGGAGCAAGTCCGGCTACCCAGTCTGTGCCCGGCCGGCCTCCCGTTGTCGGTGCACACTGTGCACTTGGGAGGGGCCGAGCACTTTGCCGCCTTGTGGTCCGAGCCGCCGCAGTTGTAGCAGCGCTCGGACCTATCAGCAGCGGCTGTGCACCGCTGCCTCGTGTGCCCCATCTCTAGGCAGCGGTAGCACTGCAGGGGGCGTGCTGCGAGGGGCTCCACCACGGCCTGGAACCACCCTACGGCCAGCTTTTTGCGACTGCCAGTTTCCTGGCAGCGGCCGCAGGGCACTGCACCCACAGTGTTCCCAGGCCTGAGGGGGTGGTCCGGACCTCACCGGTTTTTACCTCCCCCTCGGTGCAGCCTCCAGCCGCCGCCACCGCCCTAGCCACATCGACCGAGGTGATGGAGTCCGCGAGGCCTCTAATGCGGATATCCGCTTTTTTAGATGGCCTCGCGATCCTCACCCCGGTCCCGGCCAGGGCTTCTTTCATTTTTTCTGCTAAGGCGTCAGCTTTAGCAGGACCGTCCTTCCCCGGTACCTCCAAGACCAAGGCCCCCGTGATGCCTCTCTTCGGCTTAATCGAGGCGATGCCGATTTCAGCCAGGCTAATTTTTGACCTGGCCACGGTCATCGCCTCGGCGTAGGTCATCTCTCCGCCCGCCGGCACTGTTAAGGTGACAGCAGCCGTGCTCGGCGGGCGGGGTGGCAGGGCCACTTTGGCTTTCCCGGGGGCCTTTTTTGGGCTGGTACCGGGCAGTTTTTTACCTCTAGCGGGGATCGCCGACTCCTTCTCCTTCGCGTTGCCCTTTTTGGCTTTGCGGCCTACCACTTTCGCCCACTCCTCCGGGGCCCGCTGTCCATTGGCGGCAATTGTTGCTGCAGCCGTGGACGCGGACGCCACTGGTTCTTGTCCCGAAGCCGGGTTGGTCCTGGGCAGGGCTGTTGGCTCCGCTGCCTGTCTCGTCCTCTTCTTCTTTCCGGTGGTGGTCTTTCCTGCCGGGGGGGGAGTGGTTTTGGCACCCGGTTCTGCCCGTATTGGTGCCGGGGCCGACTGCAGCTCCCTCCGGAATAACGCCAGTTTGGCGTCTATCATCTCGGAGATCTGCTGCAGTAGGTTGTCCCCGGCACCTTGGATTCCCCCCGTTGGTGAGGGGGGGGGGCGGTTACAGCCACCCTCTTTGGGGCTTCATCAGCCCTTGTGGCCGCAGGCTCTGATGGCACCGGCCCTGCCTCGGAGTCTTCCTCCATCCCCCTTTTCCTCTTTGCAGAGGAGGAAGGAGGTGGTGAGGCTCTACTCCCTCTGGGCGCCATTAGGGCGTTTAGTTGTGCCATCTCGGCCCGCAGCACCGCAAGCTGTTCGCGGAGGGAAGCGTTTTCCGCTTCCAGCTCCTGCGTTGCTGCACTTGCAGACCGGGTAGCCAGCTCAGTCACGGCCACCTTGGTGTCCAGGGCTGCCAGGCGCAGGGCCCGGGCAAGGTTGCCCTTGAGGCCCTTGGACACCGCGGCCACTCGTTCGACGTCTTGTTGGCGCTCCAACACGAGCGCCGCGACGTCGGCCGTGGGTTTCACCCGCATCTCGCGGCTCAGCTTCCCCTCCTCCGGCAGGGGGTGCGCCGTCCTGGACGGACGGGGGGGAGGTACGGTGGGGTCCAGTACAGCAAGGCTGTCCTGGAGCTCCCTTTCCGCTCGGGTGTGGACCATCTGTGCGGCCTTCTCCTCCACCGACCGCACATAATCCTCTACGGTCCGTTCCCGCTTCTTTGATGACGAGCGGCTGCTCGCCATCGAGGAAGGGGCGGACTCGAACGTTGTGTCCGAGTCCCCCTCTCGTGCCTCGTCTTCTAAGTCCACAACGGGACACGGCGCGCGGCGTTTGACCTTGGGTGCCGGCCGCACAAACGTCGGGGTCGCCGAGCCACTGGTCTTTGTTGTGGCGGGCGGCTTTTTGCCCGTCTCTGGCTTGTTCAGCCGCTCCAGCGCAGCCGCGAGCTGCTGTCCGTGGACTGCAGTCGCCCTTGCGCTCCCACTTGCCACTCCCTCTGGAGTGCTCCTCCCCTCTTCGTTTTTGTTTTTGTTTTGGTTTTGTTTTGTTATTGAATCCATATTTGGTCCCACGCGTAGGTCGGAAGGAGGGTCACCCCGGGCAGAGCCGCCTTACCCGGGGAAGGC
>CATKWD010000185.1:0-11000 GCA_949825005.1 Gasteruption jaculator
AAGAATAAATAGTTGCTATTATGACCCAAGTACAATTGTTCAAGAAACCAATTTTTATAAAAACACTTTAGGGCAAGCTGAAATATAGTTAAGCATTCAATCGAATTTCTTTTTGACGTCAGAAAGGCATTGTGAACGCGTTAAAACAATTGTTTTTTTTAATTTTGAAAAAATCGATTTTTTTCAGATTTATTTTCAGAGTTATCGATCATTAAAGTCAAAAATGATTTTCTTGCTTTGATCAACGATAACTCCGCGGCAAATTATCGTATGGAGCTCAACAAGATGTCAAATTAAAGAAAATTAAATTCTCTTTGAAAAAAATCTTTTTTGACTTTAATGATCGATAACTCTGAAAATAAATCTGAAAAAAAATCGATTTTTTCAAAATTAAAAAAAACAATTTTTTTAACGCGTTCACAATGCCTTTCTGACGTCAAAAAGAAATTCGATTGAATGCTTAACCATATTTCAGCTTGCCCTAAAGTGTTTTTATAAAAATTGGTTTCTTGAACAATTGTACTTGGGTCATAATAGCAACTATTTATTCTTTTCTTGTTGCTTTTTCCTTAAGATACGAATTCTACATGTTTTATCCACCCAAGGAAGATTGCTTTCTAGCCATTTATTACTACCGAATGATTGCATTATCCGAAATACATGTAACTTCAATGTCTGTTGATGTCTTCAATGTCTCAAGCATTTGCAAATAAATATTGATTGAATATATTTGAATAAGTAACAATTAAGAGAAATGTACAACCTGTTAAAAAAAAAAGAAAAAAATGATGGATCGAGGGTTCGAACACACGCCAAAAAGTTTGCAGCGATTCAACGTTCGAATGCTTACCGACTGCGCCACCGACACCGTTGGCAACTGCTGTACAAATTTAAGATATAAAGTGTGACGCATGGTTCTGACTAAATTCGTTTATTTCCTATGCAATTTCTTTAAATGTTGATAAGTCGAAAATAGCATAAATCACTTATTTCATAGAGAAAAGTTTTTTAATTAAACTTTTCATGCAAATTATTATTTTTAATACGTGAAATTCGACGTCAATATTAATATGGAACAATAGTAATACGAATATGCATTTTCTGTTAAAATATGATTACAGTTCCGCAACTCCGTCAATACGTAATGGGCATTTTTCGACATTTTTTTACGTTTTTGACTTTTTACGACTTCAATTTTGGGTTAAAAAATCTGTAAAAATTCTGTAATATGTGTCTCTGTAACCAAAATGTCTCTGATTTTGTTCAGAATTTCGAATTTTTACCGTTACTGACCCCCAGGTTGAGATACACATCTGAAATTTGGCACAAATTAATGTTTTCGAAAAGCTATCGAATGACCTATTGTACATGCAATTTGGTTTAGGGGCACTTTTGACCTCCATATTCGGCTATACCCTTTATCGGTTTTGTCGACAATCACCATAACGAATAAATTTTCGATATTTATTTATTTTTTCAACTTTAAAATGATCTTTTCGGCAATAATGCATATTTTCTTTATTCAAAGACGTCAACTATCCAAAAAAAAATTCTATTTTTTTTTATTTTTCCAAAATTTTTTTCAAAATTTGTTTTGAACAAATTTTTTTACCGTGTTCACAGTCCTTTCTCTCGTCAAAAAGAAATTCGATTGATTTTATTTAATAGTACAACCACATTTGTTTGAAAACAAATGTGGCTTGTACTTTCCTTCTAAAAAAATTTTTTGAAAACAATTTTTGAAGAAAAATTTTGAAAATAATTTGAAATTTTTTATTTGGAAATTTTTTTTTCATTTACTCGATGTTGCTATTGTTGTTGTTATTCTCCTTCTTCTTCTTCTTCTTATTATTATTATTACACGATAATTATGAAAAATAAATAAAAAATAGTAATAATGTAGTAGTAGTAGTAGTAGTAGTAGTAGTAGTGGAATTTATGAAGAAAAAAAATAAAAAAATAGGACATTAAACGGAGCTCGAACCCTCGCCAAAAAGTTCGCAGCTATTCACCACTGCGCTACCGGAGCTATTGACAATTTACATACAAGTTTCGGATATTTAAAATAACAATAACAATTTCAACGATAATAGTAATGATACTGATGATGATAATACACGAATTACTAAAATAATAGCAATAGTAGTAACATTTTAATAATAATAATAATAATAATGATAATGATAATGATAATGATAACAACAACAACAACAACAACAACAACAACAACAACAACAACAACAATAATAATAATAATAATAATAATAATAATAATAATAGTCATTATCATAATCATAATAATAATCATAATGAAAGCGGTAGTACTCGTAATAGCACTAATAATACAAGCAAGAATTTGATGGTTTTCAATTTCGCCATTTTGTTTCTTATGTATTATTACTACTACAACTTTATTGTACAACGAAAACACATACAATCATAGTAGTGCGGTAGTGGTAGTAATAGAAGAAATACCAGACGTAAGATTTTCAATGTTTTGGTGTTAAGATATGATTTCTTAAGTATTACCACTACTAACTACTCTGTTGCCGAAGGACAACACACCATAGTGTAGTATTATGGTAGTGGTAACAGTAGAAGCAATGTTTTGATTTTACCCTTGTCTTAGTTCTTTTGTTATTTTACTACTGCTTCTTTCTTTGGCGACATACTGGCGTCTAGGGTTGAGTCTAAATTATTTTGACCGGCCTACCAGCCGTTCCGTCGTTCTGATTGGCCGGAACGTTTTAATTAATAACTCGGTAATTAATCCGAATTTTCAAAAATGGTACAGGACTTTTCGTCTCAGTTTTTCACCAGCTACCACCATCTCCCGGGTTAATGATCTTATACCGCACACCCTGTATAGTTGCAAATGGGATCATCAGTAATACATGTGCAACTAAATGTGAAAGGATTCATCGCGTTTAGTAAATTCCTTATCGAACTACACCAGAGAAAAAAGTGAGCATAAATTTGTGCAATTTCGAACATTAAGAAAATTTCTACTACTAAATGTGAAAGGCTTCATCGCGATCGGTTAAGTCCTTGCTGAGTTACATCAGAGATTAAGAATTTTGAAGTAACAATTGCTGTAAACATTAAGAAATTCATAAACATTAATTCGCGATAAAAGTAGGACAAAAATGGAATCATAGCGAAAGCATCCCTTAAGACATGCGATGGGTTTTATTCCGATCGCTAAGTTCCATGTTTAAATATTCATAGTTTATATATTGTTTATAAATTCTTTCTTTATTTGTAAATGGGATCACCAAGATAACTTGATATAGAATGTGAAAGGTCCCATCTCCGATAATAGAAGATTCATAAAGTTTTCCAAATTCGAACATCAGGAAAACATCTACCACTAAATGTGACAGGTTCATCGCGATCGGATAATCCCTTGCCGAGTTACATCAAAGAATAGGAATTTTGCAGTAACAATTGATATAAGCATATAATAAAGATAAAAAATATACATGTCGAATTGAGTTACCTCCTCCTTTTCAAAGTCGGTTAAAAAGTCTATACATTTTTTCCAAAGAAGAACATCATGAAATCAACTGTCATCAAGTGCGGAAGGTTCCATCTTAATTGGTTAATTCCTTGCCGAGTTACATCAAAGAATAGGAATTTTGCAATAACAATAGTTCTAAACATTTAAAAAGTCCATAAATATTTGCAAACAGGAACATCACGAAAACATCTGCTACTAAATGCGAGATACATAAAAAAAATTAGGAATTTTGTAGCAACAATTGTTATAAATATTAAAAAATTCATAAATTTTTCCAAATGGGAACATCATGAAATCAGCCGTCATTAAATGTGGAAACTTTCATCTGAATCGGCTAATTCGTTGCCCAGTTACGTCATACACTAGGAATTATGCAAAACCAATAGTTATAAACATTAACAAAATTTATAAATTTTTGCAAATGTAATCATCGCGAACACCTGCCCGGCAGCAAAATGTAAGGGGTTTCATCGATTTTATCGATTTGAGGCCGAACATACGTGAAATAGTACTATTTTTGCGATAAAAGTTGTATAAAGTGGTAAAAAATGAACCAAGGTCAAATGTAATTTTTTATGCGACCAAGTGGCAGTGATACTCTACCAGATGTAAGAAGTTTCAATCCGATTGGTCCATCCATCTTGGAGTAATAAGCACTACAAAACACTACGAAGCACTTCGGTTTTTTGCAAAAAAACGGGTAAAAAATGACAAATCGCAAAATGTCTTGATAACGGGACCACAGCGGAAACATGCTCTGCAAGATGCAAGAGGTTTCATCTCGATTGGTTAAGCCATCTCGGCGTAATCGGGGAACATACATCCAAAAAAAATATACATGTCGAATTGAGTAACCTCCTCCTTTTTCGAAGTCGGTTAAAAACAATCGTTTAAGGGGTTAGGCCACTCTAGGATTTTCGAAAAATCGATTTTTTTTGGTCTTATGGTCTTAATGGTATCCCTTGGTATCTCAAAAATGATGTCCCAAAAGATTATGGCCAGGACAAATCTCAAAGTACTCGATTTTCGAATTTTAGTACACGGCCGCCCGGTCCGCAGCGAGCTACTACTCAAAACTTCAAACGCGTTACCTCGAAACTACATTTTTCAAAATTGCCGGAAACAGAACTCAGACAATTTTCAACCGATTAACTTGAAATTTTAAATATATTTATAAAATGACATTACCCATAAAAGTACAAATCACTTTTATTTTATGTTGCATAGTTCATTTGTTATTAATAATTTTCTGACGATTTTTTTGGAAATTTTTTTCAGAAGTGTGCCATTTTGTCACAAACTAATATATCCAAAAAGTGATATGTACTTTTATGGCTGCTTTAATATATAATCGAAAAAAAGTAACTGAGTTATTATAATTAAAAAATTACGGGCGGTGCGTTTCCGGCAGTTAGACATGGAAAAACGAAGACGTTTTCGTAAAAACGCTACACAGCCGCCATTTTGAACATAATCGCTTTTAAAAAATTAGTGTACACAGTCGATGATATTTATAATAAATACCCTTTCTCGTAATTATGATTTATTTTATAGTTTGTCTAAAAAAAATTCCCAATAAAGGCCTATTTTTTCGGAATCTAGAGTGGCCTAACCCCTTAAGCGTACCAAATCTTCAGAATAGTGGTGCAAACGAAGCAAAGTATTTCTTACGAAATCTAAATTTCTTTCTAAATAAAGAAAGTATAGGTAGAAAATCTTTCGTCGAAATAAAAAATCCCTTCATTAATATTCTTATACTTCTAACATAATTATTTTTTTTACTACTGTTACGTCGTCGAGGTATTAAATGTCAATTTGGACAGTTAATCCTCAAGGACGAATGGTTTTCCTTTTTAAAGGTATCGCGACGGATTCGTATACCTTTGGGAAAGGAACTCTCGATGATCAGAGGAAAGATGGGGTTTGGGGTGTACTAAATAAAACAAGAAAAACTTGAAACTGTGGTTTAAACATCAAATATATTTTGTAAGAAGTTAAGTTCAGTCTTTCTTAGTTTATAGTCTCTAAATCTAATGAATTTTGATTTGTGACCAAAATTTGGGTGGTTAAACCGTACTCGATTGATACCGGGACCTCGGAGAAGAATTTCTATTGAGGGAGGGATGATGGGAGAATCGGGGAGGTCGATTTCGAAATATTCGGGAATGATGGGATCGTCATCATCCCGATCCTCAGGATTTAGTTTGATTTCCGGGGTAGGGGGACGGCAGGGCCTCAGAATAAGAGGAGGGTGTTGGATAGGGTGGCGAGCAGGAGGGGGGGGGAGGAGGAGCAGGAACGAGAATTTGAATGTCCTCGTCTACGATGATAGTCTGAGGAGGGGGCGAAATGTCCAATTTTGGTAGCGCCGATACCAAAAGAGTCGCTTTATTCCTCCCTTCTCTAAACGAATTAATGACCGTTATGGGCCGTTTGTTGTGGTGGTTGTTGGCGGTATTGTTGGTGCTGTTGGAGCGATTGGCAGCCGTTGTTGGGTTCACGGGGACTTGGGGAATGATTCCTTTGTTCCTCCTCCGTTTCTCCCTCTAGAGCCAACGCTTGTTGCGTTGGTGGTTCAACTCCTTTTGAGATTTTACTCTCACCACTGTTAATTGAACGAAATTCGTTAGAACGGAAAGAAATAGAAGAGGGTGAGTAAAAGGCAATAAAAATTTTGTGCAGGTAGGGGTTTTACTAAAAGACCCCTCAAACCAGAGAGGTTCACCTAATAGATTTGGAAGGAATTGGAATTGGGGACTCCCGACAAGTAGAGTACCTTGATTAAGATATAGAAAATGTTTCTAGAGGACTCCCGACAAGTAGAGTACCTGCTAGAGGATTTAGGATTTGGAAGGAAATCAAGGACTCCCGACAAGTAGAGTACCTTGATTAATGATATAGAAAATGTTTCTAGAGGACTCCCGACAAGTAGAGTACCTGCTAGAGGATTTAGGATTTGGAAGGAAATCAAGGACTCCCAACAAGTAGAGTACCTTGATTAAGATATAGAAAATGTTTCTAGAGGACTCCCGACAAGTAGAGTACCTGCTAGAGGATTTAGGATTTGGAAGGAAATCAAGGACTCCCGACAAGTAGAGTACCTTGATTAATGATATAGAAAGTGTTTCTAGAGGACTCCCGACAAGTAGAGTGCCTGCTAGACGATTTAGGATTTGGAAGGGAATCAAGGACTCCCGACAAGTAGAGTACCTTGATTAAGATATAGAAAATGTTTCTAGAGGACTCCCGACAAGTAGAGTACCTGCTAGAGGATTTAGGATTTGGAAGGAAATCAAGGACTCCCGACAAGTAGAGTACCTTGATTAATGATATAGAAAATGTTTCTAGAGGACTCCCGACAAGTAGAGTACCTGCTAGAGGATTTAGGATTTGGAAGGAAATCAAGGACTCCCGACAAGTAGAGTACCTTGATTAATGATATAGAAAGTGTTTCTAGAGGACTCCCGACAAATAGAGTACCTACTAGAGGATTTAGGATTTGGAAGGAAATCAAGGACTCCCGACAAGTAGAGTACCTTGATTAAGATATAGAAAAGATCTTGGGGTTGAAATTTGATAAAAACAAAATTAAGATTTAGAAATAAAATGATAGAAGGGTTCTCACTTTTAAATATCTAGGCGACTCGAAGTTGATTGAAGTTGATGAATGCGGTTGTGGAGATCTCGGGGTTCGTGCTAATCCTGGTGAAATTGACCCTCGAATGGTGACGAGACTTCCTTGAGGGGCAATCTTTTCACTTTCCTTTCGACGCCGTATATATAAATATAGAAGTTGGCAGTTGATGTTGACTGACTTTTGGCACTTTTGTAAAATTTGAATTTTAAGAAAACTATTCGAAACGAGGTAGTAACTACACTGTTTATTGATTGTTTTTAGTGAGAATCCAGAAAAGAAAATCTGAGTGCTCCGGGTCTCAAGCCCCCTTTTTAAAGCTTTTGGTCCAAGCTTCGAAGATTTTCTTCGTAGTCCTTATTGGCTAATTTTCGGAGAGTGGAGGGTTTCCTTAATTTTCTATTCGTTACAAATTCTTGTGGGTGTTTACAAAATTTAGTTAGGTGGGAGTTTTGACTCCCTTTGGAAGGGATTTTTAATTTGTATTTCTTCCAGGAAAAATCGTAAAATTTGTATGTCTGGACATTTTCAAGTAAGCAAAAAAAAAAGGTTTCGAATTTAAGTGTCCCCTTGTATTTCTATAAGGGTTTGTTTTTTTTTCTTCAGGAAAAGCGAAAGTTTGGGTCTGATATCTTTGTTTGAGTTTGAATTTTACGACTTTTCAAGAGTTCTTAATATCCATTCATTCCACATGCGTACCATATTTCCCTTGAGTTAGAAGAGAAATCTACCGTTTCAATACCGTGATGTCTGGATATTTTCCGGACATAACACTACTGTTAATTAAGACTTTTTTGTTCATTTGCCAAATACTACTTAGTAAAGTTCTGAACTCCTTCTTGTCACTCTGTATAATAAGAATAATTTAAATAATATAGGGTCTCTTAAATGCACTTTCAATTGCCACAAACTGAACATTAATCTAAAATGTTTACTTAATTTTAATTGCCTATAACTGATAGATTCACTTCCATGGTCACATTTAATCTAACTCAGGTATTTCTGTTTAAAAGGTTATAGCAAGACCAGATAATATTTTGAATACACTCAGATTTATATTTTTGACACTTGGACAAATTATTTATTTATTTGTCAACTGTTTACCTGGACAAATGCTTATGGACCACAGTCTTTATGTTCGAACTGCTATGTAAGTACCGTACCACATTTTTTTTCGCACTGACACGTTCAAATAATAAAATATCACAGTAATATTACACTTTTATAAGCTAGTGATATAATAAATGATGAACAATTAATGTTTTAGAAACAGGCATTTATAGCAAAGGTCGTTCTTTAATAATGGCTGTACATGCATTTTTTGAACCACTAATTAAAAATCTGCAGCAAAAATGAAAAATTATAATGCAAGTTTAGAAAACACTGTTCTTACATTTTCCGATAAATGTCTAATATAAGGAAGTATCCAAAAATAAATTTTTCTTTATTGTTATTATAATATCAGAATTGATTTTACCGATTTTTTTTATAGATATCATGTTATTTTCTTATAGTATTTTCGATGACTGGCTTATCATAGACCCTCCCAAGCTTATCATAGTTATTAAGTAGCAATGTGTTTTTACTAGTTTCAAATTACACTGGACGGCAAAAAAAAATTTCTGCCCCTTACATCATTCCTGCTGATTTTTATGTGAAATGACCTCCTGAATCCGAATATGACCTGTTTTCCCCCATCACCCACCGTTTTCGGGGGGTGGCTCCCCCACATATTTTTATCACTTTTCCATAACTTGGAGGGATAAAAAGGATCATTTTAGCCTTTAAATTTCTTCTTAGGGGCTGAAGAGGTGAAAAGTTCTAAATCATAAACATTTGTAGCAAGGCGGTAGATTTGGGGGGGGGGGGGGGTTGTCCCCTTAAATTGTGAGAAAATCATTAAAAATGATCAATTTTTCCGTTTTTATCATAAATTTTTTCAATTATTTTCTACTTACTACATCTTGCAGCCCCCCCCCCCATTCTCTCTCAAACACCATCATATAATAAAAGTATATAACCGCAATATATAGCAATAATAGTCCTGCAGGACTTTAGTAACAAGAGCAATGCACGTTTAACACATTCAGTGCGAAGCCGATCTTGCTATACTTTCCGCTCAGGCAGCAGCCCATGAACAATTGATGCCGAGCGCTAAATTAGACCGCGCGACGCGTAGGATCGACACTTCACTAGACTAAAGAGTATAAAAAGAGGATTATCTTGTATCACTGTTTCGTTTGTCTTTTAGATTTTGAGAAAGGTGCAGCCAATGCACATGTATGCAATTTGTAATCATGAGATAATGGGGTGGGGAATGCCAAAAAGACAAAAGAGCGAACACCAAGAGACGATCAGTCGGAAAAAGCCACGGGAGTATAAAGATTCACTGCAGCAGAGAGAATTTAGTTTTACAGTGTCTATTTTAAAAATGTTTTGCTATCCATCAACTAAAAATGTTGAGAGAACAAAGTGATATTGACTCATCGAGTGAGCTATCTATACCATGCAAACGTCAGCGTGTAATGCCATTACTACCTTCTTCAGATAGTGACAGTTCATCCGATAGTTCACTAAGGAATATCGAAACCAGTGATCTGAATGAGTGGTTTAAACCGCGAGGCAACCAACCAAATATTAAATCTTTCACAAGTCCTCATGGTGCCAAATTCTCTAATGAAAAAGTGCAAAATTGTAGAAAGGTGGAAGATTTGTAAGGCCTTTATGTGACGGATAAAATATCTGAACATATAAGCGAACAAACAAATAATTATGCCATACAAAAAAGAATCGCTTCCAAACGTGTCGAAACATGGGTGCCAACAGTTAAAGACGAAATAAAACGACTTTTTAGACTGATTTTGTGGATGGGATTGGTAAAACTCCCATCTTTGAATCTATATTGGTTCCAGGATAATATTGATAAATAATGACTAGAGGCCGATTTCAAATTTTGTTGAGAATGTTGCATTTTGCTGATAACACAAAAGTTGATGCTTCCAACCGTCTCTCAAAGGTCGAATTTGTGATAAACAAATTAAATACAAATTTAAAAAAATATTATGATCCCGACGAAATGTTATGCATAGACTAGTCGATAGTACCATTCCGTGGACGGATCGTATTTAGACAGTATATAAAGCAGAAGAGGCACAGGTATGGAATAAAAATACTTAAATTGTGCTGCGATAATAATTACACTTATAACTATCGCATTTACATCGGCAAATCATTGGATAAGGAAAATACAACACTCACAAATATTGTAATGAATTTATGTGAAGATGTGTTTGATAAAGGCCATACTTTATATACCGACAATTATTACACGAGTGTGGATTTAGCGCACAAATTGATATCAAAGAATACGCATTTGGTTGGTACTCTTCGGCTAAATCGCAAAGGCAATCCAAATGAAATTGTGCCAGCCAAACTGCGACGGGGAGAAGTCATTGCTCAAGAAAACAGGAAAGGAATTACGGTCATGAAGTGGAAAGACAAGAGGAATGTTTTAGTTCTTTCGACCAAGCATTCTAACTAAATGGAAAACGTAACAACGAAAACAGGGGTTTTCTGTAAAACAAAAATTATCCCTCAGCGGGTACTCTATACTGTTTGTCCCGATCCGGGTACTCTGGGTCTGTGAGACCCGAGCGATTTTCAATCGCTTATAACTCGGAGCCAAATCATCGTAGGGAGACGTTTTTTTTTAAATCCATTGCCAGAATCTCAAAAAAACGAATGCGTGATCCATTTTACTCCAAATCTAAAGGCTTTGTTAATATTTAAGAAAATACAAGGAGACCTTTCGAAAACATTTTTTTTTCTTCAAATTGTTGTAAAAAA
>CATKWD010000186.1:0-15418 GCA_949825005.1 Gasteruption jaculator
GGGTGATAGTGGTAGTGGTAGTGATAGTGATAGTGATAGTGATAGTGATCATCATCATCATCATCATTAATAAAGTAATAATAGTAATAATAGCAATAATAATATTGACAATAATCATTTAGCGGTAGTGGTAGTGATAAGAATAGAAGTAAATAATACAAATAAGAATGTCAAGCGTTTGATTTCCGCCATTTTGTTTCTTATGTATTATTTCTTTCTTCAAAGTAGTAGTAATAACTGCTACTACTACTATTTTATTGTCGACGTCACACGGTCAAGTAAGGTCGGGTCTAAAATTTTGGTACCGCCTACCGAGCCTCATCGGCGTTCTGATTGGCCAGAACGTTTTAATTAATAACTCGGTAATTGAGCCGAATTTTGAAAAATGGTATTGGACTTTTCGTCTCCCTTTTTCACCCCCTACCACCCCTTTCGGCATCGATACCTTATGCCGGACACCGTGTATACCGATACCGTTTCGTACGTGCGAGGATGCATAACATGCCAACAAGTGAAGGTGCCACCGAGACGCCCCCCTGGTATGATGGGCGTGCGGAACGTCGAAGTTCCGTGGAAGGTGGTAGCTGCTGACGTAATGGGCCCTCTGCCGCCCAGCAAGGGACAGTACAAATACATTGTTGCCTTTCAAGACTATTTCACGAAATATATTGAGTGCTGTCCTTTGCGTAAGGCAACAGGGGAAACCATTGGTAGCGCGTTCGAAAAACTCATACTGAACCGATGGGGAAAACCCCAATTTTTGCTCACGGACAATGGGACGGAATTCGTAAATCGTTCTATCTCTTCCTTATGTAAGGACTATCGTATTACTCATACGACAATCCCTCCCTATTTTCCAAGAGCTAATCCCGTGGAACGCGTGAATAGGGTACTAAAGGCCATGATTATGTCCTTCATCGGACATGATCATCGGAACTGGGACTTACAATTGCACGAGTTCGTATTTGCCTTTAATACCGCTGATATTATCACTACTAAAGTATCTCCAGCCTTTTTAAATTTTGGCAGACATCCTCTACTATCGAACTCCGTAGCTAATAACGAAACTCCCGAAAAGATATCGCCTACCGATCCCGCTACCCGGTTAAACCGCCTAAAAAGGCTTTCCGCGTTACAAGATCTAGTACGAAAGCACATGAGCACTGCTCTAGCTAAACGAGCTCGATACTTTAATCGAAATCGCCGCGATGTTTCCTTTCGAGTAGGAAACTAAGTAATGAAGCGCGTCCGCTTTCTGTCATCGGGAGCCGATCATTTTGCGGCTAAATTAGCGCCCAGGTACTTAGGTCCGTATGTAATAGAAAAATTCCTGTCGCCTACCGTTGTAAATTTGAGAAATCCCGACAACGAACTCATTAGAAAAGTTCACATCGAGGATCTTAAGCCGTTCGTAGGGCCGCCTTCCGTGGCCGCGCCGAAAGAAAAATCGAAACTTTCTTTGCGTAACCCGAGCCCTAGTACAACCGAGAGAGATACGGCTAAGAAAACTTCAGTTGCACCTGCCCGACGTAGAGGCAGGCCTCGGAAAACTCCTGGAGTTGAAAATGTCTCTTTGCCTTCTCAGAATAATAGTCCCGCGAAATATAATCTTCGTCGTCGGAAATCATAACTGTTTTTATGAAAGAATTGTCTATTATCCATTTTGTCATAGAAATCTAGCACTCCCGTGACTATCGACGATATTACAAGATTCTCGATTGATTTAATGCGGTAGTTATTATCCTGCTCATTCTCATATTTGTACCTTTCTAAAATATTGTTATACTACCTCACTTTACTTCCTCTCACCTATGCCTTGCCATGATTCGCGGGTCCAGGGTATAATACTGGCCGTCTCTCAGCGAGTACGTCCAGTATAAGTGGGGGGGGGGATTTGTAACGTGGAGATTTTCTCCCGTTACTGCAATAATTATTTTTGTTCGTAATTTTGCATTTTTGCCGTTTACAATTTTTCAATTTCAGTACAGAATTATTTAAATAACCCCGGGTTGAGAAATAAGAGTTAGTTATGCTCAGGAATCTCCCCGAGAACAGATGGAACAGCTGAAAATTTAGATTATTGTAATTATACGTTATAATTTCATTAGCGTTGTATTTTTGAGATCCTATCGAAACTGTCGCCTTACTATTCCCTTTCCACTGAGCCCCTTGTCAAGGAACTCGCGCGAAGATCCGCACAAAGAGGAACAGCAAAGGAGACAAGGAAGACCGCAACCGACATCGCCACTGGAAAGAAAGAGAGGAGAGAGTCTACCGCCCGAATATGGTGACAGCTCCTATTGGCAGATCTCCCATGCAAGAAAGGAACAGCGCTAGAAGGACTCCCGTGCTAAATGAAGACAGCACTAGCGGTTCTGGACCCAGTGTGGCCCTCTGTCGTTATCATAGAAGATCTATAATGATAACGGGTCGATAACAGTGGATATTAATATTAATGATGATAATGATAGCGATAGCGATAGCGATAGTGATAGTGATCATCATCATCATCATCATCATTAATAAAGTAATAGTAGTAATAATAGCAATAATAATATTGACAATAATCATAATATTAGCGGTAGTGGTAGTGGTAAGAATAGAAATAAATAATACAAATAAGAATGTCAAGCGTTTGATTTCCGCCATTTTGTTTCTTATGTATTATTTCTTTCTTCAAAGTAGTAGTAATAACTGCTACTACTACTACTTTATTGTCGACGTCACACGGTCAAGTAAGGTCGGGTCTAAAATTTTGGTACCGCCTACCGAGCCTCATCGGCGTTCTGATCGGCCAGAACGTTTTAATTAATAACTCGGTAGTTAAGCCGAATTTTGAAAAATGGTATTGGACTTTTCGTCTCCCTTTTTTACCCCATACCACCCCCTTTCGGCATCGACACCTTATGCCGGACCACCCTGGCCCCGGCCACCCTGTATGTGCGTTTCGCGATTTTTTCAATCAATATGCAGTCTTTTTCGTGTAAAATTTATACATGGGCACTCGTTGGTAATTTGCCTTCCTTAGGTAGCGGTTGGGCAGTATTAGGGTCATAAAAATCTCCGGGCATTTCCGAAACGGAAAACCCCTTTTTACGACCCTCTCTTTAACCAATTAGATTTCAAAATAATTAACTGCATTGTCACCTTTTCTGGACTCCAGGCACTCAAAACGACTCAGTTAATAGTATCGTCTTGTGAATGTAAGAACCTCGCGGTCTCGCTCGCGTCAACAACGATAGTGCCGTATATAACTTGTTTGATTATTTTTTATTCGTGACACCCTACAAAATGTCAAATCGTGAAGAATATTTCACAAGGGACGACAGTGAAATAGAATATAGTGAATCACTATCATCAGACATTGAATCAGAAGAATCAATTGATGAAAGAAGAACGAATAGAAAACGCCCCAGGAAGTTAAGCACATCATCGGAAGAGGGAAATTCAGAAGAGGACGAAAATATCGAGATCTCTCACCAAGATGGAACATTATTCTGGTCAAAAAGGAATTTAACTCCTGTAGTGCATATCTTTGACGACCAAAATTCAGGAGTAAAGGGAAATCTAAATCCAGAATCAACACCCTTTGACGCTTTTCAAATGATGTTTCCGGAAGAACTAGTGTTTGAAATCACCGAGCAAACAAACAATTATTTCAAATGCGTACAACAGTGTACGGATTATAACAGGAATTCCCGTTTGCAGAATTGGAAGGATATTTCAGTCTGCGAAATGTACGGATTTTTATGCGTTTCAATGCTAATGCCGCGTTCAAAAAAACTTTCGTTGAAGAAGTACTGGTCGACGGACGAACTGCTGAAAAGCGGTATTTTCCGCAAAATTATGTCACGGGATCGGTACATGATGTTGTTACAAATGTTGCACTTCAACGATAATAGTACAACCACGGACGATCCTTTAGCCAAAATACGGCCAGTCATCAATAAGATAAAAACTTCGTTTTCGCAGTCATTCGTACCGTACGAAAATTTGTGTATCGACGAAGGTCTTTTACTTTACAAAGGCAGATGTTATTTGAAACAGTTCATACCATCCAAAAGAAGTAGGTTTGGCATTAAATCGTTTGTCCTGTACGACTGCAAGACTAATTTGTACTGCACTTTATAATTTATACCGGCCAAAAAACAAACGTCAAGAGAAGTGACACAGCCATTGAAATCTCTGGAGATGTCGTAATGATGCTGCTTCAGCCGTATCTCGGAAAAGGCCATACAGTGATTACAGATAATTGGTACACAATTCCACTATTGTATGCTTTGCTACACGACAAGAAAACCAACGCATTTGGGACAGTTCGGAAAAATAGAAGACAAACGCCCCGCATGGACGAAAAATTGAAGAGAGGAGAAACTTGCTACCGGTCGACTGACATTTGATTGGCAATGAAATGGCATGACAAGAAAGAGGTTTGGATGTTGTCTTCTGCACATGAAGCTACATTGACTGAAACTGGAAAGAAAGATTATCGTACAGAAGAAGCCATCGTGAAACCATCGTGTATTACTGATTATAATTCCAAGATGGGTGCTGTAGACAGATTTGATATGACCGTGAGTACATTTAATTCAGTAAGAAAAACGATAAAATGGTATAACAAATTGTTTTTTCACTTGTTAGATTTAGTCGTATATAATGCATATATTTTACATCAAAATTGTACTGCTACCAAACAAAAATTTAGTGAATTTCATTTAGCGCTAATGAAAGACACTTTACGAAACTATCCGCAAAGTAGAAGCATGGCAGGGGGGAAAAAAAATCTGAGGATTTGCCGTTTCGGCTAACTGGAAGGCATTTTCTGTCGAAATGTGAGAATCGTGCGGGCGTAAAACAGTTGACAAGAAGAAAGTGTGTTGTTTGCGTAACGAGTAAGAGAAGGAGTGATACACGATACGAATGCAAAAAATGCTACGTCGGTCTATGTATCCATAATTGTTTTGAAAGTTTTCACACAAAATTAAATTATTAATTTCAGTTGTAAATATCAAATTAAGTTTTTTAGTTGATTGTAAAATTTAATGTTTTAAAATTTTAATGTTTATAATAAGTAATTTTAATACTCAAAAATAACAGTCTTTAAATATTTAACCTTCTGCAAAAGAATTCCTATAATTTATTGCTGTTTGCGCCTTGAATAGTCACTTGAGTGTGGCGAAAAAGTATTCCGGCCGCAGCGATGGTCAGCGCTATCCGCGCACCGTCTCTACGGGCCGTTTCGGCCGGGAGTATTCAGAGCTCAAAAGGTTAAACAAATGGAACGATTTTTTTCTTTATGTATCAAGAGGATTCAAACCCTAGACCCTCTAGTGGAGGTCCACGACGCTACCGCTGAGCCATCGTATCCTTCAATTTTTTTCTTTATGTTTTTTATCATAATTTCAGGATTCGAGCCGTTACATGTGTTCTTCTTTGAATTGTACCAAAACACCGCACATTTGTGTCAAAATATTCGATTTGTTTCTCCAAGAGTCGTACGACGTGATACCGCCCAGCCGCCAGTTTGTGGTGTCACATCGTATGACTCTTGGAGAAATAAATAAAATTATTTCGTAGAAATTGGCGATGCAGTCTTCCACAATGACAATGCGTAATTGAAAAATTACGCATTCCCATGACAAAAGGCAGAGAAAACTTTTTTATGTAATTTGTTTACATAAAAATTATTTAAATAAATGAAAAACCGTAATTTCTTAAGTTCTTTATTCCCATAACAACCATGTCCGCCGTCAGCACGGCCAAGAACCCATTTGTCCACAATTTGTTTAAATTATAATTGTTTAAACAAATTAAAAAATTTTTTTCTTTTTGTTTGTTTATCATAATTCGAGAATATGAGATTATTATAGACATTGTGACGATTCGTAAATACGAATTCGTCACCACTACCTTAATTTTGTTATCGTTCGGTTTACGAACGAGTTTTGCTGTCTATGGTTTTGATTTTTGATATTTTTGTATGATCATTGCTCACGAAAATAGCTACCTTTCGTTACGGTTTCTGTGAATATTGCTTTCTCGATATAGATCACCAAATTATTAGTTTAGTTATGATTTTTAGTTGAGAGAGAGAGAAGAATCATCGTACGGATTTGGAGATTTTAATCATCGTTGGAGGACCAAGGACTCAGTCATCGTTAAGCTATGGATTTTGCTGCCGTTATGAAGACCTGCTATCTACGAGGATCTGTTTTGCTATCGTTTTCTTACGGATTTTGTTGCTGATTGGTCAGCTTACCTAAAATGCCAGCCAGGATAAAGAACATCCATGGCATGGTTGGTTACGATTAAGATTTTGTTACGATTGAGATTTTGTTCCGTTGAAGTAAGGATTGGGTGATACTCTATCAGACTGGATTCATAAGACGCTACCAATTGGCCATTGGGAAGCTACCTCGAAGAAAAACACGATTGAAGATTCATTAAGTGAAGAAACGAGGCGTTATCATTTCAAAAGACCGGACCAGCTGTAGAATCTCAAGATGCCGTCAGCCCTCGTCTGAAGCACAGGGTTCCACGACTTACCAGCCCGGAGCTGGAATTCAGAAAGCCACCCAAGAAATTACGAAAGCGAAGATTTGGATTCAAGAACCTCGAGATAGCAGGACACCCGATACATCCCTGAAATCGACCACAGGAGGGATTTTGGATACTGATGCCGGTACCTATTTTGAGTTCCCTCTCTCGTCCTGGAACCGTCCGAGGAGACAGAGCTCTCTCGCTCTCGTCCCGGAACAGTCCGAGAGACAGAGCCCTTCCCTGGAGTCCGAGGAAGATCTGGAGCTACCGTTGCTGCTCTCTACCAACTCTCCCTTTCTCTCTCTCAGTTTGGTTAGTTAATTACGATTTTGGTGAGTCGTTAAGTTATTTAGTTTTGTTATCTTTTGTTATGATGTAGTTATGTTTTTAAACTTTAGATTAGTTTCCACAGAACTGTGATCCCATTACCGTTTTGCTACCGTTGATATGCGTTTCAGTTATGTTAAAGCTTTCTTATAGTTGAAATAAGAAAACTCATTGTCAGATATGAGCATGGCAGTTGATTTTAAATCTTCAAACGTAAAGTTCAAAATTACATTAAGATAAAGTTTTGTCGAGAAAAGTCTTTTGAAGTTTTATTGGTCTTGCTACCGTATTCCATTGTCCAAAATTGTTATCTTAGAATTCTGTATGTTATCTAAAAATGTAATCGAATTTTGTAGTTGCTATCTTGAGACCAAATTGTTAAAAGTGCAAATTCTGTAAAATTTCATCTACAGTATTTCAACTATAGAGACATATTCTTTTTTTATTTCGATTTGTTGAGCTACGATTATTTAAAAGAACCCTGCCCTCTCTCCACAACCTGCCTAACTGAGCATACGCGGCGTGACGATTAGTTTTGATAAAGATTTTGTTTTGGTATAGTTTGTTAAAGTTGGCTTAAGATAGCCTGGCGCCCAAAAATGTTCGTTAAGTTGAGTCACGGTAAGTTGCGGTCGTCACAACATTCCCGTTTGAACGGTAACAAAACGTCCCCAATTACTATGTAATTACTTAATATATTTTTCCAAGAGTCGTACGACGCGATACCACATACCCGCGACTCGGCGGTATCACGTAGAACGACTCTTGAAAAGTGAAATGAAATAATTTGAGAGAAACAAGTATAAAAATATAAATAATTTTTTTTGCTAATTTGTTTAAATAATCTTTGTTTAAACAAATTAAAAAACATCTATTTTTTGTGTTCTTTTTCCCCGTAAAATCCATGTCCGGTGTCAACATGACCAAAAACCTATTATTTTTGCAATTTGTTTAAAATTTAATTGTTTAAACAAATTGAAAAAATTAATTTTTTATACTTTTCTCCCGTAAAATCCATGTCCGACCTCAGCACGTCCAACAACTCATTTTTCAGCAACTTGTATAAAAAATATTTGTTAAACAAATTAAACACATTTTTTCATTTTGATTTTCTATCATAATTTGACGATTCGAGATTGTAAGCCAAAGGGGCTCGGTAGGCGGTAAAAAAATTTTAGTCCCGACCTTACTTACGGTATGACGTCGAACAATAAAGTAGTAGTGGAAATAATAATAAAAGAAGTAAGAGGGTAACCTCAAAACATTCCAAATCTCACTTCTATCATTGTGTCTATTTCTACCACTACACACCACTAGGTCTGTAATGTATTGTCGTTGTACAACAAAGTGGTAGTAGTGTGGTTATTACTACTGCTGTGAAGAAAGAAATAATATATAAAAAGGCAAGAATCAAAACCTAGACATTCTTATTTGTATTATTTTTTTCTATTATTACCACTACCACTATACCACTACCAAGCTATTATGATTATTGTTAATATTATTATTACTGTTATTACTGTTATTACTTTGTTGTTGATGATGATGATTATGATTATTATTATTATTATTATGGTTGTTTATGTTGTAATTATTATTTTAAACTCGAATTAAAAATCGAATTGAATCGAAAGTAATAATTACAACAACAACAACAACCGTAGTATGTATGTATGTATGTTTATTGGTCCCTGTCGGGTTACAATTTTCGTACACTCCTCCATCCTTCTCCGCTCTCATTCACTACTCATACACCGCACAGCTCCTTACATACAGGGTGTGCGGCATAAGGTGTCGATGCCGAAAGGTGGTGGTAGGGGATGAAAAATGGAGACGAAAAGTCCAATACCATTTTTCAAAATTCGGATTAATTACCGAGTTATTAATTAAAACGTTCGACCAATCAGAACGCCGAAGAGGCAGTACCAAAATTTTAGACCCGGCCTTACTTGCCGGCGTGACGTCAAACAATAATAAGTAGTAGAAATAAAAATAAAAGAAGTAAGACAGTACGTCAAAACATTCCAAATCTGACATCTGTCATTGTTTTCATTTCTACTACTACACACCAGGTCTGTAATGTATTGTCGTTGGACAACAAAGTAGTAGTAGTAGTAGTAGTTATTACTACTACTTTGAAGAAAAAAATAATACATAAGAAATAAAATGGCGAAAATCAAAAGCTTGAAATTCTTATTTGTATTATTTTTTTCTATTCCTACCACTACTGCTATTATTATTATTATTATTATTATTATTATTATTATTATTATTATTATTATCATTATCATTATTGTAGGAGGGAGGGATCGAATACACGATGTACCCAACAACTGATATATAAAGCTCCGCCGAACACAAAAACACGATATAAGCCCGATCACGCTACAACGCCGTTGTTCTGTCCGATCGTCTATGTTCGAGAGTAGTAGTATGCGAACAAGAACGTCTGAGGGCGCCACTGTAGGTCAGGTTAGGTCGCGCATCGTCCTCAGTCGTACCAACACTTCCCCTCGATGAGTGACCGATGGATGACCGATGTTTAGCCCTCCAAAACACACAATCCGAGGAGTCTTACGCAGTTAAGATGTCTCGCTCTTGGTAGTCCCTTCGTGAGCACGTCAGCAGGCATTTCGGCTGTTGACACGTACTCAATCGAGATTTCCTCTTCCTTTAGCGCGTTGCGTACAAAATGATGACGAATGTCAATGTGTTTTGTACGCGCATGATGCACTGGATTCGACGCTAGTTTGTGAGCACCAATGTTGTCATTTCGAACGGGCATCTTGTCGACGTCCATTCCGAGATCCCGTAAAAGTGACTTCATGTGCAGTGCTTCCTTTGTGGCCTCACCTAAGGCCATGTATTCCGCTTCCGTGGAGGACAGTGCAACAGTGGGCTGCTTCTTTGATCCCCAGCTGACTGCTGCTCCACCCATGATGAAGCTGTATCCGGTGTATGACCTTCTGTCGATCTCACAGTTACCCCAATCGGCATCGGTGTAGATCGCAGGAGTCTCGGGTGATTTCGAGTATACGAGACTAAGGTCCCTTGTGCCTTTCAGGTAACGCAACACCCGTTTTGCCGGTTTCCAGTGGACGTCAGTGTGGCAGTTGTTGAACTGACTCAATCGGTTGACGGCATGAGTTATGTCGGGCCGCGTGCCTACGGATAAGTACATTAGGGCTCCGATTAGTTCTTGATAGGGAGGCCTCTGTTGGTTCCTCTTCTCGATCTTCTCGCCCGGGGATGACAGCTTCAGTCCGGATTCCAACGGTGTCGACGCAGGCTTGCAATCCTGCATCCCGAATCTCTCCAGGATGTTGTCGATGGAACCCCTCTGACTCAACGCGATCTTGTCTTTACTCCTCGTGAACTCGATGCCTATACAATGTTTAACGTCTCCAAGATCCTTGACCTCGAATTTCTCCAGAAGATGATCCTTGATCCTCTCGATTTCTCTTGGGTCCTGCGATATCAGCAGGATGTCGTCGACGTACACGATTATGTAGCTCGAATTCCTTCCCGATCCCACGGAGTAGACACATGGATCCGCTGGCGATGGTGTCGCTCCGATATCCATCAGCTCCTTTTCGAGTCTTGAATGCCACGCTCGTCCTGCTTGGCGCAGTCCATATAGGGCCTTCTTCAGCCGACATACGGCGTCACCTCGCTCGATTTTGCGTAGCATAGATTTTGCCGCTTTCCGGACAGCTTCTTCCTCACTCTCGTTCTGAACGATATGTTCCAGTACGCTCTTTAGATTCTGAGGAATTTCCATGAGAACTTCTTCATCAAGTACGCCGTTCAAATACGCTGTCGTAATGTCGAGCTGTTTTACGATCATATTTCGCTCGGCGGCCACGGCTATTGCAGTACGTATTGAGCTCAGTCTTGCCACGGGAGCGAACGACTCATGGAAGTCGATGCCTGGTCTTTGCGCAAAACCACGAGCGACAATACGGGCCTTCCGCTTCTCGATCGTGCCATCCGGACGATATTTGTTGCGTAATACGAATCTGCTCCCTATTACCTTTGCCTCGTCCGGCCTTTTAACGATATCCCAGGTGTCCTTTTTGATTATAGACGTCACCTCGGAAGCCATCGCTCTCATCCAGTCAATCGAATCGATACCTGAGAGGGCCCTGGCCATGGGAATCTCTGCTATGCCGGCAGTTTCCTCTTGATTATCTTGGTTGATATCCTGATGACTACCTTGGCTGACCTCCTCATGACCATCTTCGCTGACTTCCCCTTGATCCTCGTCGTTGACTCTCTCGTTGTAGATTTTCCGCGGTCTTCCACGTTGACCGGTTCTAACGAGACGAGGACGTCCTGGCCCACGTCTGTCCGCTGCATTCTGCACGGGCTCTGCTGCTTCTGGTTCTCCAACGTCGTCGTTATCTTGCACCAGGCTGGACGGGTTTGGTGTCAATTGCACTTCCATTTTCTCCACTTCAGGCTCCGTCGAATTTTCTCGCAGGTTCTCTGGGTAGAAGTCTTCCGAAGACTCCACTGGCAGTTTCGATGGGTTTTCTAGAAATCTGACATCTCTTGTAATTTCGACTTTTCTAGAATTCGGCATCCAGATTCGATAAGCCTTAGATTCGTCGGAATATTCGATGAATATTCCTTCGTTGGATCGCCTGTCGAACTTGCCTTTAGTTGGCAATCTATTCAAACAAAATGCTTGGCAGCCAAATTGCTTAAAATACTTGACGGTAGGCTTTTTACCGTGCCAAACTTCGTACGGTGTTCTTCCATTTAGTGGTTTCGTCGGGCACCTGTTCCTGATATAATTTGCCGTGTTTATGGCTTCGGCCCAGAATGAAGATGGCAAACCAGCTTGAATTAGGAGGCATCGTGCTGACTCCAGCAGTGTCCGATTTTTCCTTTCCGCCACACCATTCTGCTCAGGAGTGTAGGCCGCCGCAAGACGTCGTTTAATGCCTTCTGACTTCAGGAATTCATCGAACTCAGCGTTGATGTACTCGCGTCTATTATCCGACTGCAGGCATTTTATCTTTGCTCCGAGTTGCTTTTCGACCATTACCTTGAAAGCCTTGAATTCGCTGAAAGCCTGATCCTTGTTCTTGAGTGGCCTAACTTCGGTCCACCGTGTTCGATCATCGATGAAAGTGATGAAGTACCGCGCTCCGCCCATCGATGGCACTCGCATTGGACCACAAACGTCGGTATGGATGATTTCCAATACTTTCGTCCTCCGGTTCGATGCCTTTGGGAATGGCGCCCGTATGAGCTTCCCCTGAATGCACACCTCGCAAGAGACACGATCGTTCACCTGGATTTTCTCGATCCCACGAACTGCCTCATTCCTCGAAGCACTAGCCAGATCGTTGAAGTTCAAGTGGCCCATTCGCTGGTGCCACAGATGGATACTGCTCGCCGAACCCTCTGTCTCGACGTTATTTTCGCGAACTGACTCTGCATTTTGGCAATTTTCCGTCGTCGCCACGTCCATGTAGTACAGATTCCCGATGCGTTTGGCCATCCATCTCGTCGTCCACTCTTCGTCGAAGATCGTCGCCTTTTGCTCCTCGAATAATATCTTGAATCCATTATTCGTCATCTTCGACACGGACAATAGGTTCGTGCGTAGATCTGGTACGAGCAGTGCATCGTGTAATTTCACGTCATCCTTCTTCCCGTCGGAGATGAAAGCGATATCTGCTGTACCCTCTGCTTTTATATCCGCAAAGGCCTCATTCGCGAGATTGAGTCGATCCGATCTTCGTTCGCGGAGTTCTGTGAATACCTCAACATCCTTGCACAGGTGAGATGTACACCTGCTGTCGAGACACCACCGATTATCGGTCGCACGCTGCACCGTCTGACAGCAGTCCTCTTCCTCCACGATCGTCAAGCAAGACGGTCTTGACTTCTTGTTTTCCACTTTGCGCAGGGGACACTCGTTTGCCTTGTGTCCCTTCTCGTGGCACCGAAAACATTTCAATTGGAAGGGTTTCCCTTTTGAAGTTTGTTCTCTCGCCGACTTCGCTGCATTTCTTTTATTCGCGAACATCGCTCCTTGATTCGAGCTTGTTGCTGCTGCGCTGCTCCGTCTGGCTTCGCTTTCCTCGCGAATTTTGATGCGCAAATTTTCTGGTGTCGGTAGAACATCTCGACTTTCAATGGCTATCCTGAAGTTTTCGTAACTCGACGGAAGGCTGTATAACATCATGATGCATAGCTGATTCGGATTTATGATTACCTCCATATCCGCTAGTTTGTCGACTTTGTCGAAGAATTCTTGCAGATGTTCGCGCACGTCGCCCCCCTCTTCCATCTTTTGCAATGTAAGACCTTTGAGCAACGTTGCCATGCGAGCAGGCCCCTTCGATTGAAAAATCTCTTCTAACCTCATCCACAGCTGGCGCGACGTCTGACAATTCTTCACTATCTTTAGCTGACTCGCACCAATCGACAGAATTATGTCGGATTTCGCCTTTTCGTCCTTCGTAACCCATTCGTTGATGGCCGCTTGATTATCGGCAGTCGGTTCGGGTTTGCATTTGTCGCCGTTGACATACCCCCACGCGTCATTTTTAACTAATATCGCGCGCATTTGCATTCGCCATGTGTCGTGATTATCGCGCCCGAGCGGTTCAATGCGTACTACGCTGTTCGTATTCATGATGATACTACGCGAATATTACAGATTAGGATTAAGTTCGTATGCGACGACGCACTTGGTGAGCGTCTTTTCCGAAATCGTGCACAACGAAAATCGCGATCCCGATGCGCTCGCTTGGTATGACGTCACACTCGGTAATGGCGATGCTACGCGCTTCCTGTTACTCAGGCAGCGTTCGTTCACGTGCACGTTGTTTCGGTATTCGCGATACACACACAATATCCCAAGATCACTTATTTCACGTTTTGCGACGTAATAAGCATTTGCTCTTTTTAGCCCGCAGAATATACGCGACGTTGCGATCGTCGCTTCTACGAGTTGGTTCTTTGTTCGACACGTCCGTTGGCGTTTTATTTCTTTATTCACAGTTCGTACACCGTTTTCGGTTATTCTGGGCCCATAACCTGTAGGAGGGAGGGATCGAATACACGATGTACCCAACAACTGATATATAAAGCTCCGCCGAACACAAAAACACGATATAAGCCCGATCACGCTACAACGCCGTTGTTCTGTCCGATCGTCTATGTTCGAGAGTAGTAGTATGCGAACAAGAACGTCTGAGGGCGCCACTGTCGGTCAGGTTAGGTCGCGCATCGTCCTCAGTCGTACCAACAATTATCATCATCATCATCATTATCACTATTATTATTATTATTATTATTATTATTATCATTATCATTATCATCGTCATCGCCATCATCATTATTGTTATCATTATCATCATTTATATTATTATTACTGATATTATTTTGTTAATGATGATGATGATGATTACTGTTATTATCATTATCATTATCATTGTCATTGTCATCGTCATCGTCATCATCATTACTATTATTATTATTATTATTATTATCATTATTATTATTATTATTATTGTTATTATCATTATCATCTTCATCATCATTAATATTATTATTACTATTATTATTTTGTTAATGATGATGATGATGATGTGATGATTACTGTTATTATCATTATCATTATTACTATTATTACTATTATCATTATCATTGTCATTGTCATTGACATTGTCATTGGCATTGTCATCGCCATCGTCATCGCCATCATCATCATCATTATTATTATTATTATTATTATTATTATTATTATTATTATTATTATTATTATTATCATCATTATCATCATCATCATCATCATCATTAATATTAATAATATTATTATTATTATTATTATTTTGTTGATGATGATGATGATGATGATTATTATCATTGTCATTGTCATTGTCATTGTCATTGTCATTGTCATTGTCATTGTCATTATCATTATCATTATCATTATCATTGACATTGTCATTGTCATTGTCATTGTCATTGTCATCGTCATCGGCATCGCCATCATCATCATCATCATCATCATTTTTATTATCATCATTATCATTATCATTATCATTATTATTGTCATTGACATTGTCATCGTCATCGTCATCGCCATCATCATCATTTTTATTATCATTATCATCATCATCATCATCATTAATATTATTATTACTATTATTATTTTGTTGATGATGATGATTATTATTATTATTATTATTATCATTATCATCATCATCATTAATATGATTATTACTATTATTATTTTGTTGATGATGATGATGATGTGATGATTACTGTTATTATCATTATCATTATTGCTATTATTACTATTATTACTATTATTATTAACATTATCATCATCATCATCATTAATATTATTATTACTATTATTATTTTGTTAATGGTGATGATGATGATGATGATTATCCTTATCATTATCATTACCATTATTATTATTATTATTGTTATCGTTATTGTTATTATCATTATAATAATCATTGTCATCATCAACATCATCATCATCATTACATGATGATTTTATTGGTGTGTGCTA